>LR749501.1:1730595-1793324 GCA_902729485.2 Mus minutoides
GATGAAATCTCAGTGTATTTCTAGTTTGTATTTTCTTATATTTTTGATTGTGAGCCTAGCCTTTAATGGCTGAGCCATCTCTCCAGCCCTAGTTTGCATTTTCTTAATTACTAAAAATGTCGAACATATTTTAGACCTTTTATCCATTTTTTTATTTCATTTTTTGGAGATTTATTTCTTTTTTGGAGAACTTCAGTTTTAATTGTGTCATCTGGTTCCCTGATTCTTTGTCTTTTGAGTTCTTTATATATTCTGTATTTCAATCTTCTGTAGGCTTCCTTTTCAATTGGTTGACTGTTCCCTTAACCATATAGGAGCTTTTGAATTTTAGAAGTACCACTTGTCAATCACTGGTCTTAATTCCCCGGGCAGATGGAACTCTAAGTCAGAAAGTCCTTTCCTAGTTCTGTATCTCAGAGGGTTCTTCCTATATTTTCTTCTAGCAATTTTAGTATGTCATGCATGCTTCCCATTGAAGACTTTGATCCCTCTGGAGTTGGGGTTTCTGTGATATGTGATAGATATGGGTCTACTTTCATTGTTTTACAAATGACGAAGCTAAATAGACTCAGTAGAGTGTATGTGTGCATGTGTGTGTGTGTGTTTGTATATTCATATGCATATATACACTTATGTATGTATGTATTTAACAATAATTGAAGAAATCATGAATTTGAAAGGGTGGGAGTAGTTAAAGCTAGAAGAGGGAGGAATAGGGGTAATATAGATGCAGTGAACATGCATGAATTTCACAAAAACGTAAGACCATTTAAAACTCAGAATATCTGATACATGACTGTTAAATTATGAAATCAGTATTCCCAATGTGTCTTGATGTTTCTAATACATAGCCCTTTATTATAGCAAAGCCATTGTTACTTTAAATATTAAGAAATCTAACTACACAAAAACTAAGCCTTAGCTTGAGGACACTACTAACAATAAGCATAGTCTGTCTGAAAGCAGTTTTTGTTAAATGAGACACACTATTGCAGAAAGCCACCAGACCGCTTAGAGAGCTAAGAGACTAGTGAGGTGGTAAATATTTTTAATGAGCTGCATAAGCAGTCACGGGTACATGGTCAGTCAATAAATAAAATGAGCTCTCAGGAGATCAGCTTCTTTAGGCAGGTCAACTAATGTTGAAAAAAAGCAATTTGTATCTTGAATAGAAAATGAAAAAGAGACTCACTTTAAAGCCAGGCCTCAACTTTCCTCCCTGGGAGTTTTTCTCTGGGGAACTCCATTTCTAATAGGGCACGTAGAATTTTAGAATAGGAGTATGAAATCCATATCTTGTGATTTATTCAGACATAGAGCTTATGGTTTTAAATCTCCTATTATCTACATGCTCCATTTTATACTAATCCCTAATGCATAATGTGGGTCAAAGAGAAGTTGTGGCTTAGTCATTAATAAGCCACTTGTTAGGGTCAAATGAGGAAGGTGAACTTGAATTATAGAACTAGAAGTACCATATTTTTCTCCCTAAGAATTCAAAACAAGAGTCATTAGTAGGTGGGACAGCCAAGAAATAAAAAGGGAATGCAGTTCCACACAATTTAAATCTTGACAGAGGTATGGAAAGTGTCCAGACTGGGAAGGTGTCATAGTGGCATGGGATGGTGTGTTGGGTCCCCAAGTGGAACGAGAAGGGTGTGTATGTGTGGTAGTAGTGGTGATGTCCAGTGGGTTTCCAGGCCTAAGTGAGATGAAGACAGCATCTGCACAGGAATGAGGGTGAAGACTAGATGCTTTAGTCAGGACAGTGGGAGCTAGACTTCTCTCTGCCCAATAGAGAAAAGGATTATAGAGAATAGATATCAAAATGAGTATAATAATATAAGTTCCATTCTCAGAAGTCAGTCAATACAAACTAGATAGATTTTTCTGTTGTTTACTTTTAAGAGAGAGAATGCAAAATTGGGTGTTCAGGGAAGAGAAAGGTTCTTAGAAGAGTTGGAGGAAGGGAATGAATTAGTCTCCTCTCTCTCTCTCTCTCTCTCTCTCTCTCTCTCTCTCTCTCTCTCTCTCTCTCTCTCTCTCAGTTTCAGGCTAGCCAAGGCTTGACAGTAAGACCCTGTCTCTAAAATTAACAACAACAGCAACTACAAAGAACAGATTGAGAGCACCCTCCTTTCAGTCTGTTCTTTATCTGACCATGCTACTCCCTATCATCCTGCATGGCCTTTACAATAAACAGAACTCCTTCAGCTTCCTACCAGGAAAACTCTAGTGTATCAAGCACTTCCAGCTCTCCATGACCTGGGAATATTTGAATCTCTCCCTTATTTAAGGAGGATAATTTAGCAGATATAGAATTCTTGAATAGTAGAATTCTCAAAAATTCAGTTATTATCTCCAGCTTCAAAGTTCCTTTTGAGAGATGGACTCTAATCTTGTTGTACGTTCCTGTATCTGAAGTCACTTGTCTGATTCTTTTCCAAGATTCTGTATCAAATTGTCTTGGTGCAAGTTCAAACACAAAGCAGTGTCCTTGATCTCACCTTACCTACAGTTTATTTACCTTCATACATGTTCATGAATGTATGAATTCAGAAATATTTTGGCTGTTATGTTTTGAATAATCTTTGCCCTTTCTTTCTTTTCTCCCTCCCATGAATAGGAATGTGTCTACCCAATGGTGACTCATACACTCTTAGGCTCTGTTCACCTCAGTCTTTTACTGTGTTTGTGTGATTGACATTTTGCCTGTCTTTCTTCAAACTCACTGGTTGTTTTGCTCAGACTGTTAAATCTGTTCACTTGTACTTTTTGTGTTTCGTTACTTTTCTTTCATGGCTGTGATGAAGTATCAAAAACAGGCTCACATTTTAAGAGAGTACAGCCATGGTGATAAAAGCATAGAAGAGGAAATGGTGTCAAGGGTAGAGAGGTAGGAACCCTCATCCAACATAGATCAAGAAGCAGAGAACAATAAAACTAGTACTCAGCTTGCTGTCTCTTGTCATCTTTATATTCAGCCTAGGACTGTAGCCCATGGTTCACTGCCACCTACATTTAAGGTGAGACTTCCCTCTCCATTTAAACCTTTCTAGAAATACTTGTACAGACAACCCAATGGTAGACTTCACTAATACTCTGCATCAGTGGTTCACAAACTTCCCAAGGCTGTGACCCTTTAATATGGTCCCTCATGTTGTGATGACCCTCCCCACCATAAATTATTAAGTTGCTACTTCATAATTATTAAGTTGCTACTGTTATGAAACTCATGCAAATATCTGTGTTTTCCAGTGGTCATAATCAACCCCTGAGAAAGGGTTGCTCAACTCCCAAAGGGGTCACAACCCACACATTGAGAACCACTGCTCTAGCCATTTCTCCATTCAATTAATTTGACATTAATTAGCTATCACAGAGAGTTTCTTCTCAGATGTTTTTAATTGTTCTACAATTTCATTTAGACTCAAGTATTTCTGTGTCTTGGTTTAGTTCTTTGAGCATGTCTGAATAGTTCTTTCTCAGGCAAGCTTTTTATGGTGTTTTGTTTTGTTTTGTTTGGTTTGGTTTGGTTTGGTTTGGTTTGGTTTTGTTTTGTTTTTTGGCCATTATTACCCATGTCCTTTGTTTGCCTTTAAATTTGTTTTTCTTATTGAAACTAGGGCTTTAAGTCTAATGATGTAGCAACTCTGAAAAGTAGATTCTCCTCCTTTTCTAGGTTTTGCAGCTATGAGCATGTGCATGAGTGCTTTGCTTGATGTCTTTCTGCCCAGGGTCACCCTAAAATATAAACTTAGAATCTCCTTAATCTCTTCTAAAGCCTGGTATTTATCTCTCATCTAAGTTCCTGCCTTTGTCTTAAGTTTACATTTTCTTTTTCATGGCTAAGGATCAGATCTCAGGCCTTATGCATAACAGACAAGCACTTACCCTTGAGCTGTATCCCGGGGTGTGTGGGGGGGTGGGGGGTGGGTGCTTGCTTCTGAATGTTCTAGACTTAAATTTCTTGCCTCTCAAAAAACCGGAAGACTTCAAGAGAGACACACTAGATAAAAGTTATCTTTAGCTTTGGGCATAAGTGGGGCAGACCTTGCAGCTTCAGAGGGTAGGGGAGAATTCCAGATCCACAGCAGAGTTCCTTTCCAAACCATCAAGAAAGAGATTCAGGGTATATGGTCTGGTTTTCTCAAAGACATAGCACCTGATTCTCTTAAAGCAGAAGTTAATAACCTAAAAAACTTATTTCATAGAATAGGCTCACAAGACAGGGCACTCTTGGCCAGACCCCAGTTTGCAGTGTAAGCTATGGGGAACACCTGTAGTCAAAGTCCAGAAGGTGACTTTTGCATGGAAGCACAACCTTTATTCTATTAAGACCTTTGGCTCATTAATTAAGGCTCACCTACATTGCAGAAGTGTTATCTGCTTATAATCCATAAGGTTAAATGCTAATTAATCAAAAAAAAAGCACATCCACAGAAACATCCACAATAATGTTTGGCTAAGTATTTGTACACTGTAAGTCCATCAGTTAGACACATGGTATTAAGCATCATACTGTCTTAATGCAGAATGATACTATTAGATGATGTGTTCTATGGCCTTTTACACTGAAAAGTTGTGCATATATATTTTTAATTTGACTCTCATTCGTGTAGTTTTGTCTTTGTTGTTCATTGTTTTTAGAATTTTGCTATATGGCTGTAGTGAACCAAGTCTGCTTTAAATTGTCTTAGAAATAGCATATTAGATATCTCTACCATCCCTCTAAAACACCAAAGAAACTCCTGAGCACCATTCCTATGCATCACTCTTCCTGGACTTCAGACTTGTACAGTAGGAAGAGCCAGAAAGGCTTGTTGGCTGGGCCTAGAATAGCCCAAAAACTCCCCAACAAAGCAAAAAGCTGAAGATCATTAGCATAAACCTGTGCCATGTCCCTGTCGTTGTGACTCCAGTAGATTGTTGCCCTGGTTGTTCAGCCCTGACTTCTCTTTGGCCTCCTGTTCCTTTCCATATTATCTCACTATCTTAACTTTTCTGCCTGGAATTTTCCAGCCTTCAGCATCCTCCCTTTTGAGGCAGTTATGTAACTATTCACTTTGGTGACTTACTCCTTTCAATACTCTCTGGACAAAATGCCTTTCCTGATCTTTTTACTTCCTGGGGCTACTGAACTCCTGCTTTGGATCCTTGTAGTCTTTTAAAGTAATTTATGCCAATTTTCCATGATTTTGTGTGTTTTAATCTCCTTAGCTGTTTTCCTTATGGGAATTTATGGTAAGTAGAAATGCAGCTAATCCTCAAAAGATGAGTTCCTCTAAGCTTTATTTCACTTACAGGAAAGTTAGACTTAGTGACAAGTTATCTATGGATTTGAGTCTTTATGAGTAAAACGATCTTGAGGTTTAATGGGCACTGCAGATGCATATTGAATGTAGAGTTTAGCAAATGCTTCCCTGGGTTTTGCTGTCTCGGAGTTGAATGTATGCCTGTTTTGAATGTTATAATCACTTAGTATTCTCAAGAACCCCTTTCTCTACCCCTTTCTTTTTCCTTTCATTTAATTTGTGCTTTGTGTTTTCCCACTGTACCACAGTTTGCTCCTGGGGAGCAGTGTGCAACATGGTTTGTTTGTTTGTTTGTTTGTTTGTTTTTCTTAAAGATCTAAGCACATACCAAATGATGCATGAGACTCTAAGGGTATTGTAGTGTGTTACATGAGCCCAGCCAGTCGTCTTCATAGGGGATATCAACACCAGAGTGTATATAAACTATTGTTAGCATTCAGGAATAGTTGTACCTCTGTCAAGTTATTATTATAATGCCATCACCTAAAATGGCGGTCAATGTGATTCCTTTTATTTTGTTTTGTTTTGGTTTGTTTGTTTGTTTGTTTGTTTTTGGTGTTATTTTCAGTCCTTTCTCTAAATCCTCCACTGGGGACCCTGTGCTCAGTCCTATGGTTGGCTGCAAGCATCCGCCTCTGTATTTGTAAGGCTCTGGCAGAGCCTCTTGGAAATGTGATTCTTAATATATGTTTAACCTCTTAGTAAATGTATAGAGAACTGCCTTTGTTCTCTATAGGTAGTGAACTTCCTTAGAATTTTCTTCACATTCAAGCTGTTTGATCAAAACTCTTAGAGACCAAGTGTTTTTCTCAGAAAATCCTTAATTCCAAGTGATTATAAACTAGAAATGTAATTTGATTTCCTACAAATCCATAGACTCTTCAGCCTTGAAAACTCAGGATTGCCTATTATCCATTTGAACTTGCTGTTTAAGTTCTAAAGTCACTGGGATTTTGTAGTTTGGGTTCCTTTGTTCACAGCAATATAAACTAACTCTGACTAATGTTCAATCAGGATGTTGCAAACAGTACTGGCTCTTCACAGAACTGAGAGAGAAGCAGGGGATGTGGTCTCCCAAGGACAGCTTTGGCCACCCAGGACCTCAGGAGGAAAGCTACTGGATGGAGTCATAAGACCTTCTTGTTACTTTGCCCCCTTAAGTGTCTCTATTCATGAGTCACATTCTTTTAAGAAAAACAATTATACCACAGGGTCCCATGCCACAATCTAGATTCTGTCCTTAATGCCCTTCCCATTTACATTCCCTGTGTCACGAAGAAGGAAACATTGTGCAAGCAATCTTTGTCTAGAAATTCCAGCACTAGGTCAGATGTGACCACTTAACAAAAATTAAAAAGAAAGGAGACAGAAAGAAAGAAAGAAAGAAAGAAAGAAAGAAAGAAAGAAAGAAAGAAAGAAAAGAAAAGAAAAGAAAAGAAAAGAAAAGAAAAGAAAAGAAAAGAAAAGAAAAGAAAAGAAAAGAAAAGAAGACCAATTCTGGAGGCATAATCTTTATACCTAAATAAAAACAACATTGACTACTGTAATGTCACTTTCATGCTAGAAATAAACCTTGATTTTTATTTGGTTATGTGTTGCCTTTTTCCCCTCTTAATAGTTGAACTCTTAAGCTATCATCATCAACTTGAGAAAAAATAATTAACAAAGGTTAAATATAATTTAGTTTTTCATAAGTAATTAAATAACTTTAGAATATTTTTTTAATTTATGATCATTTTAAATTAAATTTTCTTTTAAATTCTGTTTATATAATCATTATACTATTATGCAGTCCAATCTTAAATATTGACTTTGGATCATAGAAGATTTAAAACAAAATGGAATGTTTTAAAGTATTAAAGTTATATTAATTTTTTTTCAATTATAAGATGTAGGGAACAGAGGTAGAGAAAAGATATATTACGTGTTAATGCCTTTTTAAAAATATTCTGTTGGGAAATATTAAGGGTGAATTTTTAAGTTTTTATTAGACAATTTCCCTTGATTTTGAAAAAAAATATATAGTAATGATATTTTTCTTTAAAATAATATTTTCAGGCAAAATTTAAAGAGAATAAATTAAGACTATTTGTGCCCACCTAAAAACGTTCATCAAGGAAAGTAAAAGTTCACCAATATAGAGCCTAGTCTCCACAAGACTGGCCAAGAATACATAATCAATCATGGAAGTGTTCATTTGGCCATATTGGCCTTTTAATTTCATAGTAAAAAGAAGATGTTATCTTGAAGGAATGAAGTCTCAATTAATGCTTTCCTTTACTGGGTTCATCTGATAAGCAGCAAGAGCATAGCCTTAATGGAACTCACTAATAGATATTTTCTTCATTTACATTTCAAATGCTATCTCCTTTCCTAGTATCCTCTCCAAAAGTCTCCTATACCCTCCCCCGCCTTGCGCCCCAACACAACCACTCTCACATCATGGCCCTGACATTCCCCTGTACTGGGGCATATAATCTTCACAAGATGAAGGGCCTCACCTTCCATTGATGGCCAACTAGGTCATCCTCTGCTACATACTAGAGACACAAGCTCTGGGAGGTACTGGTTAGTTCATATTGTTGTTCGTCCTGTAGGATTGCGGACCCCTTTAGCTCATTGGGTACTTTATATAGCTCCTTCATTGGGGGCCCTGTGTTCCATCCAATAGATGATTGTGGACATCCACTTCTGTATTTGCCAGGCACTGGCATAGCCTCACAAGAGATAGCTATATCAGGGTACAGTCAGCAAAATCTTACAGGCTTATATAATAGTGACTGGGTTTGGTGGTTGTTAATGGGATGGATCCCTGGGTGGGGCAGTCTCTGCATGGTCCTTCCTTCCATCTCAGATCTGAACTTTGTCTCTGTAACTCCTTCCATGGGTATTTTGTTTCCCTCTAAGAAGAAACGAAGTATCCACACTTTGGTCTTCCTTCTTCTTGAGTTTCATATGTTTTGCAAATTGTATTTTGGGTATTCTAAGCTTCTGGGCTAATATCCACTTATCAGTGAGTACATGCTTTGTGAGTTCTTTTGTGACTGGGTTACCTCACTCAGGATGATATCCTCCAGATACATCCATTTGCCTAAGAATTTCATAAATTCACTGTTTTTAATAGCTGAGTAATACTCCATTGTATAAATGTACCACATTTTCTGTAACCATTCCTTTGTCGGGGGACATCTGGGTTCTTTCCAGCGTCTAGCTATTATAAATTAGGCTGCTATAAACACAGTAAAACATGTGTCCTTATTACAACTTGAAACATCTTCTGGGTATACGCCGAGAAGAGGTATTGCTGGATCTTCCAGTAGTACTATGTCCAGTTTTCTGAAGGAACCTCAAGACTGATTTCCAGACTGGTTGTACCATCTTGCAATCCCATCAGCAATGGAGGAGGGTTCTTTTTTCTCAATATACTTGCCAGCATCTGCTATCACCTAAATTCTTGATCTTAGCCATTCTGACTGGTATGAGGTGGAATCTCAGAGCTGTTTTAATTTGCATTTTCCTGATGATTAAGGATGTTGAACATTTTTTCAGGTGCTTCTCAGCCATTTAGTATTACTCAGTTGAGAAATCTCTGTCTACCCCTGTACCCCACTTTTTAAAGGCGTTATTTGATTTTTCTAGCGTCCAGCTTCTTGAGATCTATGTATATATTGGATATTAGTCCCCTATCTGATTTAGGATGATAAAGATCCTTTCACAATCTGTTGGTGGCCTTTTTGTCTTATTGACAGTGCTATTTCCCTTACAGAAGCTTTGCCATTTTTATGAAGTCCCATTTTGTTGATTCTCTATCTTACAGCACAGGCCATTGCTGTTCTGTTCAGGAATTTTTTCCGCTGTACCCATATCTTTGAGGCTTTTCCTCACTTTCTCCTATATAAATTTCAGTGTCTCTGGTTTTACGTGGAGGTCCTTGATACACTTAGACTTGAGCTTTGAACAAGGAGACAAGAATGGATTAATTGGAATTCTTCTACATACTGACCAACAGTTGAGCCAGCACTATTTGTTGAAAATGCTGTCTTTTTTCCACTGGATGATTTTAGCTCCTTTTTCAAAGATCAAGTGACCATAGGTATGTGGGTTCATTTCTGGGTTTTCTATTCTATTCCATTGATCTATCTGTCTGTCTCTGTACCAGTACCTTGCAGTTTTTATCACAGTTGCTCTGTAGTACAGCTTGAGGTCAGGCATGGTGATTCCCACAGAGCTTCTTGTATTGTTGAGAATAGTTTTTCCTATCCTAGGCTTTTTTGTTATTCCAGATGAATTTCTAAATTTCCCTTTTTAACTTGGTGAAGAATTGAGTTGGAATTTTGATAGGAATTAAAATGAATCTGTAGATTACTTTTCGGCAAGATAGTAATTTTTATTATATTAATCCTGCCAATACATGACCATAGGAGATATTTCCATATTCTAAGATCTTCGAATTATTTCTTCTGAAACTTGAAGCTCTTAGCATACAGATCTTTCACTTGCTTAGTTAGAGTCATAGCAAGGTGTTTTATATATTGTGACTATTATGAGGGGTGTTGTTTCCCAAATTAGTTTTTTAGCCTGTTTATTCTTTGTTTAGAGCAAGGCCACTGATTTGTTTGAGTTAATTTTATATCCAGCTACTGCACTGAAGCTTTTTAAAATCAGGTTTAGGAGTTCTCTGGTGGAATTTTTGGGGTCACTTATATATTCTATTATATGATCTGCAAATACTGATATTTTTACTTCTTCCTTTCTAATTTGTATCCCCTTGATCTCCTATTGTTGTCTAATTGCTATGGTTAGGACTTCAAGTACTATATTGAATAGGTAGGGAGAAAGTGGGCAGCCTTGTCTAGTCTCTGATTTTAGTGGGATTGCTTCAAGTTTCTCTCCATTTAGTTTGATGTTGGCTACTGGTTTTCTGTATATTGATTTTGTTATGTTTAGAAATCAGCCTTGAATTCCTGATCTTTCCAAGACTTTTATCATGAATGGGTGTTGGATTTTGTCAAATGCATTCTCAGGATCTAAGGAGATAATCATGTGGTTTTTGTCTTTGAGTTTGTTTATATAGTGGATTACGTTGATTGATTTCGATATATTAAACCATACCTGCATCCCTGGCATGGAGCCTACTTGATCATGATAGATGATCAGTGTGATGTGTTCTTGATTCGGTTTGGGAAAATTTTATTGAGTATCTTTGCATTGATATTCATAAGGGATATTGGTCTGAAGTTCTATTTCTTTGTTCGGTCTTTGTGTGGTTTAGGTATCATAGTAATTGTGGCTTCATAGAATGAATTGGGTAGAGTACCTTTTGTTTCTGTTTTGTGGGATAGTTTAAGGAGAGTTGGAATTAGGTCTCCTTTGAAGTTCTGATAGAACTCTGCACTAAACCCATCTGGTAATGGGTTTTTTTTTTTAGTTGGGAGACTATTAATGACTGCTTCTATTTCTTTAGGAGATATGGGACTGTTTAGATCATTAATCAGATCCTGATTTACCTTTGGTACCTGGTATCTGTCTAGAAAATTGTCTATTTCATCCAGGTTTTCTAGTTTTGTTGAGTATTGCCTTTTGTTGTAGGATCTGATGATGTTTTGGATTTTCTCAGGTTCTGTTGTTATGTATACATTTCATTTCGGATTTTGTTAATTAGGATACTGTCCTGGGCACTCTAGTTAGTCTGGCTAAGGGTTCATCTATCTTGGTGATTTTTTTCAAAAAAATAAATAGCTCCTGGTTTGGTTGATTTTTTTTTTTATAGTTCTTTTTTGTTTCCACTTAGTTGATTTCAGTCCTGTGTTTGATTATTTCCTGTCCTCTATTCCTTTTGGGTGAATTTGCTCAATTTTGTTCTACAGCTTTTAGGTGTGCTGTCAAGCTGCCAGTGTATGCTCTCTCTAGTTTCTTTTTGGAGGCACTCAGAGCTATGAGTTTTCCTCTTAGGACTGCTTTCATTGTATCCCATAAGTTTGGGTAAGTTGTGGCTTCATTTTCATTCAACTCTAAAAAGTCATTAATTTCTTTCTTTATTTCTTCCTTGACCAAGTTATCATGGAGTAGAGTGTTGTTCAGTTTCCACATGAATGTTGGCTTTCTATTAATGTTGTTATTAAAGATCAGCCTTATTCCATGGTGATCTGATAGTATACATGGTATAATTTCAATAATTGTATCTGTTGAGGCCTGTTTTGTGACGGATTATATGGTCAATTTTGGAGGATGTACCATGAGGTGCTGAGAAGAAGGTTTATCCTTTTGTTTTAGGATAAAATGTTCTGTAGATATCTGTTAAATCCATTTGTTTCATAATTTCTGTTAATTTAGATGTGTCTCTATTTAGTTTCTGTTTCCAAGAACTGCCATTGATGAGAGTAGATTGTTGAAGTCTGCTACAATTATTGTGTGAGGTCCAATGTGTTCTTTGAGCTTTACTATAGTTTCCTTAATGAGTGTGGATGCCCTTGCATTTGTAGCATAGTTGTTCAGAATTGAGAGTTCATCTTGTAAGATTTTACCTGTGATGAATATGAAGTGCCCCTCTTGTCTTTTTTGATAACTTTGGGTTGGAAGTCGATTTTATTCGATATTAGATGGCTACTCCAGCTTGTTTCTTTGGACCATTTGCTTGGAAAATTGTTCTCCAGCCTTTTACTCTGAGGTAGTGTCTGTCTTTGTCACTGAGGTGGGTTTCCTGTATGTAGCAAAATATTGGGTCCTGTTTATGTAGCTGGTCTGTTAGTCAATGTTTTTTTATTGGGAATTGAGTCCATTGATATTAAGACATATTAAGGAAAAGTAATTGTTGCTTCCTGTTATTTTTGTTGTTAGAGTTCAGTTTCTGTTCCTGCAGCTATCTTCTTTTAGGTTTGTTGAAGGATTACTTTCTTGCTTTTTCTGGGGCATAATTTCCATCCTTGTTTTGGAGTTTTCCCTTTATTATCCTTTGAATGGCTGGATTTGTGGAAAGATATTGTTTTTGTCATGGAGTACTTTGGTTTCTCCATCTATGGTAATTGTGATTTTTGCTGGATATAGTAGCTTGCACTGGCATTTGTATTCTCTTAGGTCTGTAGAACATCTCTCTAGGATCTTCTGGCTTTTATAGTCCCTGGTATGAAGTCTGGTGTAATTCTAATAGGCCTGCCTTTTTATGTTACTTGGCCCTTTTCCCTTACTGCTTTTATCATTCCATCTTTATTTAGTACCTTATGTGTCGGGAGGAATTTCTTTTCTGGTCCAGTCTATTTGGGGTTCTATAGGCTTCTTGTATGTTCATGGGCATCTCTTTCTTTAGGTTAGGTAAGTTTTCTCCTAGAATTTGGTTGAAGATAATTACTGGCCCTTTAAGTTGAAAATCTTCATTCTCATCTATGCCTATTATCGTTAAGTTTGGTTTCCTTGTTGTGTCTTGAATTTCCTGGATGTTTTGAGTTAGGATCTTATTGCATTGTGCACTTTCTTTGATTGTTGTGTCCATGTTTTCTATGGAATCTTCTGCACCTGAGATTCTCTCTTGCATCTCTTGTATTCTGTTGCTGATACTCACATCTATGGTTCTTGATTTCTTTCGTAGGGTTTTTATCTCCAGAGTTGTCTCCCTTTGGGTTTTCCTCATGTTTCTACTTCCATTTTTAGATGTTAGATGGTTTTGTTCAATTCCATCACCTGTTTGTTTGTGTTTTCCTGTAATTCTTTAAGGGATTTTTGTACCTCCTCTTTAAGGACTTCTATGTGTTTAGCAGTGTTCTCCTGTATTTCTTTAAGTGAGTTATTAATGCCCTTCTGAAAATCCTCTACCAGCATCATGAGATATGATTTTAAATCTTAATCTTGCTTTTCAAGTGTGTTTGGGTATTCAGGACTTGCTGTGGTGGGAGTACTGCGTTCTGATAATGCCGAGTGGTCTTGGTTTCTGTTAGTAAGATTCTTACCTTTGCCTTTTGCCCTCTGGTAATCTCTGGTGTTATATGTTCTAGCTGTCTCTGGCTGGAGCTTGTTCCTCCTATGATTCTGTTAGCCTCTGTCAGCACTCCTGGGAGTCCAACTCTCTCCTGAGTCCCAGTGGTCAGAACACTCTCTGCATCCAAGCTCTCCTCTTGCAGGGAAGGTGCACAGAGGTTTTCACTCAGCTCTGCCTCCTGGCTGAAGATGAAGGCCCAAAGGGACCCTGTCCAAGAAACTTTGTTGCTACTGTGGCCCAAGGTTTCTCTTGCTCGGACTGGTCTCTGAGAGTCCAAGGTTACAAGATAGCTCTCTCATTTGAGTCCCAGGTCAGAGGAATATATATTTTTAGTTCAACTGTTGTTTGTATAACACTATATGAAATGTTCTTTGGTTCACTGAATCCATTCAGAGAAAAGAAAGAGGATAACAAACATCATTCAAATAGTAAATACTTATCAAACGATGTGATATGAGTCATTTACTATGGAAAGTGTAAGAAGCGAGGGGAACCAGTGTGATTGGGCACACCAGAAGCCACTGTGAGAAACTTAAGACTTCAGACAGGGCTTACAGCTGTATAGAATTTGGACAGAAAAATAGAAGCATGGTCAGTCTGTATTTCAGCTACATGGACATTCTGATTTAGGTTCCTTAAAGGTGATGTTTCAGCCCAGTGGCAGTTCTGAGGGAACAGCCTGCTCATGTGAATGTGTAAGAACGTGCATAGCAGTTGGAATCTCTTTACATGAGTAGTTAATACAAGAAACCATCTTGTCTTTTCTCTCTAGGTGTGTCTGCACAGCTCAGCAGCACCCGACACCGCCTGAACACCTCCGTAGGAACACCATTTTGGATGGCTCCTGAGGTCAGAGAGCTTTGAGAGAGCATGTTTAATGTTTTAGACCCTTTCTGTCTTTCCTTTTCACATATACTTTTCTCCCTAAATGTGTTGGACTATACCATAAGAAAAATTTCCCCTGTGTTGTTTTAATGTGGGGTTTTTATGTGGGCAGGGAGGATCATGGGGGGTTCAGGGTAAATTAGCTGTGAAGAAATGTGTAAAGAAATGAAAGATGAATGTGCTCATTCAGTCAGGTAAAGAAGCTACTCGGAGTCTCATATTTTTTAAATTTACTTACTTTAGTTGTCATGCATGTATCTGTAGTTTGGATGTTTGCATTTTTTGTTTTTTTGTTTTATTATTATTACTGAATTTCTATTATTGTTTGGCATTTTGATACAAGGCTTCCTCCTCTTTCATTCTTTTGAATGCTGGGACTACAGGTGTAGTTACTGTCAGGTTCCAAACCTGAAAAGTAGCAGTCCGGGCTCAGCTCAAGCAGGACTCTGATGCAGTAAACATTCAGCATCTTCAGATGACACCCTTGTAAAGTGGGTTTCTGTTTCCCAGGAAAAGCCATTACTTTCTTGCTGGATCCTACAGCCCTCAAATCTGGAGAGAGCATTCTGTTCTCTAGTCACTCAAACAAGCCCCCAACAGATCAAAGCTTCATACTAGTTCCCAGACAGTTCCAGGTAACTGGTCTACCTCCCACTGCAACATAACCCCTTAAAACTGGTAAGATGCCCCACCTCCTAAACAGACCATTTCTACTATTATCTGTGGTCCTGGGAGATAGCCCTGACAGTTCCCAGTCTGTTGCTCTCTCTACCTTTTCTCTCTCTTCTTCTCTCTGCCCTCCATCCCACCCACACACATACCAAGAAATGGCCTTGGCAGTTTGATCCCTAATAAACCTTTCTTTTTATCCACAGAGGAGTCTATTCAGTGGTTTCACTGTGCCCCCACTTATATCCACCATCTGACTATATTTTGTTTTGAATAATAGTAAATTTTTTTATAAGAACCCTTGACCTTGTTAGGTAAGATTCAAGCTCATCCGCCCCTGTGTTGAGTTCTTATGTAAAATCTCCAGCCTGGGACCTACGTGCAACTTTAGTAGGTTTTTTTTTTTTTTTAATCTTGAGGGACTTGTAGATAAACTGCCAATATGGTTGAAAGTTCAAGAATCAAATCTTCTCCCAAAAGTCCCTGTTTAATTCCTTTAATCTTTTTAATTATGTTGATCAATAAAGAACACGTATTTTTGAAAACGCTGGGTCCTTTGGGAAGAGCTCTGTTATTTATATATGATGTTCTGGGGAGCAAAGGAATGCTACATTAATATTGCAAAATTAAATGCTACATTAATATTGCAAAATCTTCCAATTAAATGAAATCCTGGTATGCTGTGTCTGTTTAACTAGTAATTCAGTTATTACTTACTTTTGAAAAGTTGAAATGTAACATGTAGGGAAAAGACACAATTTTAATAAGTGTTTTTGAAGCTCCAATGAATTCGAAAGTTTTAGCAGGGACATCTGAGAAGAAAATAAATTATAGTCATGTAAGCCAGTACAAAATTGATTGAGAGAATCTGAGGTAAGAGCCTCTTCAGAATTTTTTTTATTAGATATTTTCTTTATTTACATTTCAAATGCTATCCTGAAAGTTCCCTATACTCTCCCCCCACCCTGCTTCCCTACCCACCTACTCCCACTTCCTCGCCCTGGCATTCCCCTATACTGGGGCATATAAAGTTTGTAAGACTATGGGGGCCTCTTTTCCTAGTGATGGCTGACTAGGCCATCTTCTACTACATATGCATCTAGAGACACGAGCTCTGGGGGTACTGTTTAGTTCATATTGTTGTTCCATCTAAAGGGTTATAGACCCCTTCAACTCCTTGGGTAATTTCTCTAGCTCTTCCATTGGGGGCCCTGTGTTCCATCCTATGAATGTGAGCATCCCCATCTGTATTTGCCAGGCACTGGCATAGCCTCACTCAAGAGAGTTATATCAGAGTCCCTTCAGCAAAATCTTGCTGGCATATGCAATAGTGTCTGGATTTGGTGGCTGATTATGGGATGAATCCTCAGGTGGGGTAGTCTCTGGATGGTCCATCCTTTCATCTTAGCTCCAATCTTTGTCTCTGTAACTCCTTTCATGGGTGTTTTGTTCTCTATTCTAAGAAGGAATGTAGTATGCATACTTTGGTTTCATTCTTCTTGATTTTCTTGTGTTTTGCAAGTTGTATCTTGAGAATTCTAAGTTTCTGGGCTAATATCCACTTATCAGTGAGTGCATATCAAGTGACTTCTTTTGTGATTGGGTTACCTCACTAAGGATGATTTCCTCCAGATACATCCATTTGCCCAAGAATTTCATAAATTCATTGTTTTTATGAACAGAGTAGTACTCCATTGTGTAAATGTACCACATTATCTGTATCCATTCCTTTGTTGAGGGACATCTGGGTTCTTTCCAGCTTCTGGCTATTATAAATAAGGCTGCTATGAACATAGTGGAGCATGGGTTCTTATTACCAGTTGGAACATCTTCTGGGTATATACCCAGTAGAGGTATTGCTGGATCTTTCGGTAGTACTATGTCCAATTGTCTGAGGAACCTCCAGACTGATTTCCAGAGTGGTTGTACCAGCTTGCAATCCCACCAGCAATGGAGGAGTGTTTCTCTTTCACCACATCCTCGCCAGCATCTGCTGTCACCTGAGTTTTTGATCTTAGCCATTCTCACTGGAGTGAGGTGGAATCTCAAGTTTGTTTTGACTTGCATTTCCCTGATGATTAAGGATGTTGAACATTTTTTCAGGTACTTCTCTGCCATTCAGTATTCCTCAGTTGAGAAGTCTTTAATTAGCTCCATACCCCATTTTAATGGGGTTATTTGAATTTCTGGAGTCCAGCTTCTTGAGTTCTTTGTAGATGTTGGATATTAGTCCCCTATCAGATTTAGGATTGGTAAAAATCCACCTCTTCAGAATATGTTCAGACCTATCAATGGTATTTTTTAAATTTACAAAAATTAGAAGTCCTTTCTATTACATTTTAAATGTAATAAAATATTCAAATGAATGTAAATAAAGTGTTTAAAATGTAATCCTATGCTAAATATTGCACTTTATTTGATATATTTATAATTACAGTATAACATGATTAAGATGTTATATAAGAAATAGTGAGGCTTTGTGTTTGATGTTAATTTATAGTAAGAAAATCACTATTCATATTTGTTTGCCTGCAGTAGAAGCACTCCTTTACATGTGACTGGCAGTCACTCTTTTGATGTCAGTGTTTTGTACCTATTCTCTTCTGTCTGCACTATGTACTCTCTGATCTTGAAGAACATTCTCTGAATAACCAGCTTTCTAGCTGAAAGGTATCCCACATCCACTACTTCTATGTTGCTACTAATAGCATTTCTGTTGGGTGGAGATGCGGCTCTATATAGAGGACTTGCCCAGTATGCACGAGGCCCAGATTTCAAGTCTTGGCACTACAAATATCAAAGCACTTAATGAGACATTTCTAAGAATTAGAAGGAAATAGGCAAACACATATAATATGTTCATCATTAAGAAATATTTCAGTGCTTTAAAATTAATCATTTAGAAAATGAAATTTTAGGTTAGGATTTTAAATTTTAATTCTACTTTAAAGACAGTATACTTTGGTTACATAGAGCCATTCTTTCCAGTCTAGAATAAGTGTGTCAGGATTGAAGGGCCAAGTGACCACAGCAAGTAACCATACACCTCACTATATTAATCTAGAGAATGCACAAGATGTATGTACAGATCCAAGGACATACAAACCAGGAATGTTCTGAGCAAATTGGTATATAAGTTCATCCAAACATAAAGGGAAGTGTCTCAAGTTGTGATGCCAGATAACTGTGTTATCCAGAAAGATGTGCATTACCCTGATGGAACAATGATACTAGAAAAAAAATGAGGGATATGAAACACACCTTTAGCCAGGCATGCTGGAAAGCCTATAATCCTCATGCTAAAGAGTGAGGCCTGAGCTATATAGCAAGACATTTAGGGAATAAGAGAAGGGGGAGGGTAGACCCTATGATCTGAAACCAATTGTTCATCAGACAGGAATGAGAGAAAGGATGCAAGCCTTCCCATTTCTAGCTCACACAAACGCAAATTGCATAAAGGCCATGATATATCAGACAACAGAAACAAACACATGAACAGAAAGTTCATGTAAATGTGTGACTAAGCCAGCTTAATCAGTCAACAGGGTCTCAAGGGAAAGAGCAGGATTGAAAAGAAAAAGACAATTATATGTAGCCATTCAGTGGTCAAGGATGAACTGGGTCTACCTGAAAGTGGGGCTGGAAATGAAAAGGACTGAGTGAACGAGAAGGATGAAGCCAAGACAAGATTCTGATCAAGGCTCAAAGTTTAATTCTGCAGCTCCAGTTTATAAAGGGAAATCCACAAAATCCATCCTTTGTTTCAGCTGGATTGTGTGCAAAACAAGCTCAGCATGCAGTCTGTAGTAAGTTCAAGGAATAAACAAGGCAATAAACAAAATCTCATGATCACTGTTTCTAGGGGCTTATCAGGATGACCAAGATAAAAAGAATGCCACATGTTACTCCATTGAGTTTAGTTTGAGCTTTGTATTAGCCCAAATGTAATTATTATTATCTGAGCCTACTTCCCTGTCTTAGCCCAATGCCAAATTTCTGCCAAATTCCTAGAAGGCATCCCCAAAAGCTCTCCACAAATGTGCTCTCATGGCTTTAGAGTGATATAGGCAACAGGCCTTAGAAATGACATGCAGTTCTGTGACAGCTAGTGGATAGAGTTGCACCATGATCTCCACAATTTAAGTGAAAACATTCTTATGTTCCTAAAAGAATGTTTCACTGTGTAACTATTTTTTTCTCCCCTGACCCTAGTCTAGCATTAATCTAGTTTTCAACATGTGGATTGGCCTATTCTGAACAGCTTGAATCAAAAAAATCTGAGCATGTTTCCCTTATGTCTGCCTTTTTCACCTGGTTTATTTTCAGAGTTCAGTATTTCTTCTTCATATAAATAAAATATCTCTGTGTGTATATATCACATTATGTGTGTCCGTTCTTCAGGCAAGAGATACTGGTTTTTCTACCTTTCTTTTTTTTCTGCTTGTGAGCAATACTGCCTTAATAATTTCCATATGGAATTTTAAAATAGAACCTAGGACTCTCATGCTTGCCTCTAGAACCTTAGAGAATGAAGCCATAAAGATACAGCAGGAGTGAGAAAGAAAAGGCCACAGAGCTATGAGATATCAAAGGATTTGGAGCAAGGACTAGGAAGCCAGAGGCATACAAATACTGCTTATAAGTCTTTGTTCTTATGGGCAAGTTCACAAGAAGTAAACGAAAAGGCATAAGCAGATTAATGTTTAAAGGCCAATAATAAATATACAGATATATTATTTGTGTGTGTATAGACAGTGGATAGTATATCTGTCATTTATCTTTCATCTTTCAATCATCTACCACTCATCTGTCATCTATCTGCCTGTCTATGTCTATTTATCTCTTGGTTTATCTATCATGTACCTACCATTTATCCACCTTTCTATCATTTATCATCTATTATCTTCTTTGTACTATCTGTTAATATATATATATATATATATATATATATATATATATATATATATATATATATATATAACTATATTAATCATCAATCATCTATCTGCCTATTCTTTTTTAAACACACTGATGTGTTTACATTTAGATATTTCCTGTTATGGATTTCAGTAACAGGTCTGAAGGGACTCATTCATCATGAAGAAGTAACTTTTCTCAAAAAGTTTATGTGAAAGTTGCCAGCTCAACTCTTGTGAGTCCACAAAGGGGTGTTTGATGTGTGTTGGACTCACCAGATATGAAAATTTCCTTCAGAGGCTACCATACTGTAGTTAAATGGTACGACTTAAAGCTGCCATCACTCTCAGAATTAATTTTCATCTAGTGAGTTGACGTTCACAAAATGGAAAGAATAAATGTCAATAATGCTTTTTGGGGCCACAGTAAAATTGCTCAGCAGGTAAAAGTGTTTGTCATCAAGCCTGATGACCTGCATTCAAACACTGGAACCCACACGGTGGAAGGAAAGAACTCCTGCAAGTTATCTTCTAAACTTCATATGCATATGGACACACATAGGTGCACACATACACACATGCATAATGCTAAAAATTGGGTATCATAACTTTGTTAAAGCAGCATAATCCATAACGACATTTTGAATATATACTTATCCCCATAGATAAGTGTAGCTCTTAATCCTTATCAAGGAAAATTTTCCTTATAGCAGTTGGAGGAAAGACCATTACAGAAAACCACAACCAATCAAAATACATAGTTCTGGAGCCTAGCCCTATTGCATACAAAAACAACAAATTTCTTCACCTAAGATTATTGAGAGGTAGAAAGATGTAAGAAATAGAGGAACAGGAAGTTTGCTGTGAGATTTTTGTCTCTAGTAATTGCAGAAGCTATACCCATAGAGTCTCACCAGCATGGCTGCCCAAACATGAGCTGAACAAGGTTAACAACAGTAGAAATGCCAAAGTGAGCGGTAGGCCCATACAGAGAACTACACAAAGAGCTTAGGCAACTAAGGAATGCTGGGAGCAGGAGAGACAGTCTTCCTCAATGAAGAGCACACTAACGGGTTATACAGTACAAAACAGGGAGCCCAGAAAATATACAATGAACATTTTACAGACAGAGAAGTTTGTTTTTATATACATATGTATATATATATATATATATATATATATATATATATATATATATATATATATGTGTGTGTGTGTGTGTGTGTGTGTGTGTGTGTGTGTGTGTGTATATATATATATATAAAATATATATATATATATATATATATATATATATATATATATATATATATATATAGACATATGTGCTTGTAACAATAGTTAATAGAAAAAGGGGCCATGAATTTTAAAAAAGAACAAAATGAGTTATATGAGAGGTGGTTTTGGAGAAAAGAAAGAGGAGGGGAAATGATATAGTTATAATCTCAAATTAAAAAAATAATAACAGTGGTTTTCACAATGTAAAGTTGAATTTCCTTTTTGTGATCACTATTATCTGTGATCATTTATGGGCTTCTGTATTTGCAATTACACATTTAGAAATGCTATAAAGGAAATCAATACAATGATTTTTCTGTAGAGTACTATATTACAATATTACAAAACCATTTCCCTCCCCTTGTCCCTTTGACTCTGTCATATTTTGTTAGTGGCAGTTGATTGTAGTTTTAAATTTTAGTGTGGCTCTAATAAGCCATTGTCATCTTCCATCGGTGCTTATTGTTATTGAGTTGACTTTTTTATCATTAATGGTTTATGCCATTTGCACTCTTCCCAGTTTTCCTCATTTATCCCAGGGTGCTTTTGTGTTCTAATTGCAAGTCAAGTTACAAGCTATTTAACTAGACTGCCCTCCAGTTTATTTCCCTTTATTCCTTCACTTTCTGCCCTCGGAGATACGCTCTCTGCTCCTGAGTATAACCTCTGTTTAGATGACCATTGAGAGAACACACCACGGCTATTAACTGTGCATTTGATCCCATTCCAAGTAGGGTAACATTTTTTCCCTCTTCTCAATATAGTTTCTAAACTATTTCTTTTCATAGCAAATCTTCTATCTGTAATCCTGCTGTGGTATTGTCTGTTCTTAGAATGAAAATACTTCAAGTATCATTCCTTTTTCTTCTAATTCCTGCTTTTCTCTTTACTTAGCTCTCAACTTTACCAGGTTAAACACTTAGATTTCTCTCTGAACATTTTGCTGCTTGTTTGTTGAAACCTTGAAGCTTTCCTTGATGCTTTTGTCTTCTAGGTGATTGCTTGTGAACAGCAATTAGATACCACTTATGATGCTAGATGTGACACGTGGTCCCTGGGTATCACGGCTATTGAGCTTGGTGATGGAGATCCTCCACTAGCGGAGCTGCATCCCATGAGAGCACTCTTCAAAATACCAAGGTCAGGCAACCAAGATCAGCAGCCTATTTTTCCCTTCTAGGGACTGACTTTTTATCATGGAACTAGGCAGAAGTGTTCTAGAAAGTTTTAAGACTAAAGCCCCATGTAACTTAAGTTGTCTTTGAAATCATTAAGTAGCTGAAGATGACCTTGAAGATGATCTGCCTACTTTATCTCCTTTGTGGGCTTACAGATGTATCCTCTACATTCACCTTAAGGATGTGTATAGCCTTACCTACCCTTCAAATGGCCATCTGACCACGTAACCCATAATATTTACCTGCCAGCTTGTATTACTTCACCTGGATAATTTCTCTTCTAAATATGTATTTCTCTTTTAAATATGTATTGCTAAGTTCTAGGTGTCTCAGAATGTGAAAAAAATCCATCTTAGTTATAAGTAAGATATTTTTAGAGACCATGAGAACTTTTCCTGACCCACTGATTCTAAGGAAGATGCACATATTGTTATGATCATGGACACTGTGCCGCTTCAGAAGGGATACGCCAGTTCAAACAGTTCTATATGAGGTTTATTGGGAGGGAGAGGGGAGGGGCAAGGTGGGAGCAAAAAGAAAGGTGGGGAAGAGAGAGCGCGTTCCTCTTATATATATGGATGGTGACATGGTCACCGGTAAAGGTGGGAGGTGAGTCCAATGGATTCTGGAAATATGGTGGCTGTTGTCTTGGCAACAGATGTATAGATCTCTCTATTCCCTATGTGATGTCATGGATTTCGGAGGTCCTGATACCAACACACATAGCTTGTATTGCTAGGGATCCAGAGATAGTAGTACATGGATAGTCAATGATTACACACGCTATTAATTAAAGGTTGTGACTTCAACATGTGAATATATACCTGGAGTTGGGGATGGGGAGGTTGGACACTTTGTGTTGTAGTCCTAAAGAAATGATACCACCATGTTATACTTATTCCTGAAAGGGGATCCCTTTTTTATGTGTAATTAAGTTTTTCTAGCAACAAAGCATTAAAAGTTGTTTATTACTTTGGAACTTCCTGTGCTAACTCTGAATTATAATACATCATTCTTTATATTTCAATGTCCAGTGTTACCTTTGGTCTTATAAAACATGTCACTTGTATGGGGGAAACAAGATGTGTAGGAAAGAGGAAATCCTCTATATAGCAAAAGCATTTCAAGAAAAAAAAAATCTTCTTCTAACTTCTATTGTCATTTATTATATATGGTGAGACTATATATGCCTATGTCACCTTAGTCATAGTATAAACTATCATATTTACCCTGTGTTTTCATACTTGCTGGTAAAGATAAAGGTGGTAAACAGGAAGAATGGAGAGCCCTGATTTATTGTGCCTTGGTAACACTTAGTTCTACAAAGTGCATCGTACTAATTATTTTTTACTGTTTCTGCTGCTAGTGTGTCCTTAAAATGAAACACTGAAAATAGCGGTTGTAGAAATATGGGAAAGGGGGATCTGAAAGCTACAGTTCTGGGTATTATGAAATTGACAAACTATGTTATACCCAAGGCAATCGAATGTAGCTCATAAAAGGACGTTTTCAGTGGACAAGAAACAAAATAAAATTATTGGCTGAATAACAGTAGTTTTTCAAATGCTCAAATCAGCAATCTTTGACTAGTCCACTGGACTGAAAGGTGCTTCGGTGCTCTTTGGAGTGATCCAGTTAGATGCGTAGCTGCACTTAGCTTTAATGAGTCTGTACCAACTATACATTAATTTCATTATAAGCTGTTTAAGGAGCAGTACAGGAGTGAGGACAAAGCATTTCCATCCCCCCAATGAAAACAAAAAGCTGTTAGCATTAACATAAAGTGACACTTCAGCAAATTTAGCCATTATGGTTGATCAATGGTGCTTGATTACGGTCACATCAGCCTCACTGTCAAGTGACAGCCCTTTTGTGTGCACAGATGCTCTAAAAACAAAAAGATTTGCTCAGCTTAAGAATTAATAACAAGATCTTTTAAGTGGCATTCAGAGCACTACAGCTAATGGCATTTTCTGGTTCTTTGCTTTTGTCACATACAAACGTTCATGCTTCCTGCCATGTTTCTAGGAACAAAAGAACAGTTCTGGAAGCTTTTGGCCCTTCCTGATGCACGTTGCTACCTGTTCCAGGGCATCTTTGTGCACCTGTACCTTCCTGAGGGATGTCTGTAGTACTTTTTCCCAACATTCAATATTTCTGTTCTGATAAAGATTGGTATTTCCTACTAAGTGATTTCACATAAAACCCAAGATGATTCTTAGGGAGGAAAAAATAATAACAGGAAAATTGGGTTATACATTAACTGCTTTCAGAGAAACTAGGAAGCTGTCATTTTATATAAAGAATGATGAGTAGCTAATTACCTTTCTTGGAATTGGGAAATGACAATCTTTGATGATACAGGCAGAACCTGGGACTGCAGTAAGTCTTGCTCTGCTTCTCCTATTTCACCATCTAACCAATGCACAGCTCCCAACCTTAATTCTTATTTTCCAGGAATCCACCCCCTAAACTCCGGCAGCCTGAGCTGTGGTCAGCAGAGTTCAATGACTTCATTAGCAAGTGAGTAACAATAGTCAGAAATACAAGTAAAAACAATACCAGCCTGCTGTGACTTTGAATGCTTTACAGTAATCACTGGCTTCTGAATCCTTCTCTTCTTTCTTATCTGGTAAGCAGCTCCAGAGGTCTCCACCATTTCCACCCACACCTCACCCCCCCCCAAAAAAAAAGAAAAAGAAAGAACAGAAAATCTGTATTATCTGCTAAGGGTTTGGTGGAATTACTTAAATAATAAGCTCTGAGTCAAGTTTATTCACCTGTCTGTAGTCATGTTTCCCAAGGACTTTTTAGCATCCTCCCAGGAACATGCTCACCTGCCCATCTGCCTTTGCATCATTGCCAAGAGCATCTCCCATGAGCTCCCATCTATTACCTATGCGGTCAGTGATTTAACCCTTCGTCTACATCACTGACTCATTACAGCCACAGGGGTTTCATCACAGGCAGTGACTCTAAGGATCATATTTATCAAAGGCTTTTGCATTTGAAATCCAGAGAATGATTTCACTTGCCAGCAGTTTAACAGAAGTGACTGGCCTCTCCACAATTAATTAGAAGTGGGTCAGCCATTTAGAAAAATCAGGTCCTCCAATCTTTTTCACAATGTTTACTCTCTTTACCTAAATCAAAGAAGAAAAGGGGAGACTCCTGGTTGTAAATAGAAAGGAAAGATATAATGATACGATGTGCCAAATCGCTCTGCAAATGCAGACAGGGCACATTTCTGTCACTGAGGTTCCCATCAAGATACCCATGCGTTCTTCTAAAGACAGAGACTTAGACTTAAGGGTTTGTAGGGACTCAATTGGGATTGATAACTTCATGGAAGTTTTATGTATGGTCAAGATACCGTAAACATTTACTGTGCATGCCATCGAATCATTTCTCAAGTCTCTTGGGGAAATCATCAATATGACAGGGATTTCCCAAATGTCTGTCTTAGGTTTACAAGAGCCTTTTGTGCAGGTTCTTCATGGATCTTGGTTTATCTGAGTCATTTCTCAATTTCCTCCTGAGACTCACTTCCCACCTTCCCTTAGGCAGTTAAAATTTGTGTCCTGTGTGCTGTTCTTCTATTCCTTTACCACTGGCAACATTTTCAACTTTACTGAGCTTACCTTTTCTGATATCCTTTTGTCTAATTAAACAATAAGCAACTCTAGAACACTGTCACCTTCCTTGTTGCTGTCACTCCCATGCCTAGCAAGGCCAGGATAGTCATTGGCTGTTGGGCAAAGTTTAACTTGAATAAAGTAATTTGTCATGCTTCTTTTTTTTCCCAACTTTTATTAGATATTTTCTTCATTTACATTTCAAGTGTTATCCAGAAAGTTCCCTATACCCTCCCCCCTCCCGGCCCTGCTCCCCAACCCACCCGCTCCCACATCTTGGCCCTGGCGTTCCCCTGTACTGGGGCATAGAAAGTCTGCATGACCAAGGGGCCTCTCTTCCCAATGATGGCCAACTAGGCCATTCTCTTCTATATATGCAGCTAGAGACATGAGCTCAGGGGGTACTAGCTAGATGGTTGAAGACCCCTTCAGCTCCTTGGGTACTTTCTCTAGCTCCTTCCTTGGGAACCCTGTGTTCCATCTAATAGCTGACTGTGAGCTTCCACCTCCATGTTTGCCAGACATTGGTATAGTCTCCCATGAGACAGCTATATCCTGGCCCTTTCAGCACTATCTTGCTGGCATATGCTATAGTATCTATGTTTGGTGGCTGATTGTGGGATGGATGCAGATGCAAGTGTGCTTTAGATGTAGAAATTGCTTCTTTCTGTTAAACTGAATGAAACTGGGGACCTGTTCTTGTTTCTAGACAGCACCAACCTCATTCCATAGCATATTTTAGCATCCCAGGGAAATCTTTTGGTTAAGCCCAATGAAGGAAATTGCCAAATTATCATCCCAGGAAGTCCAATGATGATGATTACTAATGGCACTGACTAGGTGGCAGGTGCTGCTGCTGTTCTTTTCCTCTTCCTCTTCCTCTTCCTCTTCCTCCTCCTCTTCCTCCTTCTCCTCCTCTTCCTCCTGCTTCTCTTTTTTCTCCTCTTCCTCTTCCTCTTTTTCTCGTTTTGAAGCACTAGGGTTGAATTTAGGGCTTCACATATGTTCAGAAAGTATTCCACTACTGAACTACATTCCCTAGTCCTTTTTGTATATTTTTAAGACAGTGTCTAAGTTACCCAGTTTAGTCTAAAATTCTAGACTGAAGTTCTATCATTTGGGGCCTATGTTATGAGGCCCTGTTTCTGTCTGGTTTTTTTATGTTATCCACAAATAATAACTTAATTTTTCATAATGGAGACACTATGTCTCAGGGTCAAATGGATTTAGGAACATGTGCAGCCATTCAATGGGTGCTCATAACCTTCATGAGAAGTATGTTTCCAGTGCAGTTCATTCTACCTTGATAAGCATGAAACTCACACAGATCTGAAGGCTCTTCTAGCACTCATGGTCAGATCCTTCTTACAAATATTTGAAGACAACTGCCATAGCTGAATAAACATCCCATGTTTATTCAAATGCTTTGCTGTTTACCAACCCAGGTAAGTATACTCACTAGCCTAACCTTCCTATGGAATATGCCATGGCCGATCCTCTCCCCAGACAGCTGTGATATTCATTAGAATATCTGTCACATGACCTAATGAAATTCCTGCCAGCATAGAATCTAAGCCTCCTCAGCAGATTAACCTTTTATTAGACTAACAGAAATGTATGGAAATATATTGATTAAACACGTAGAAAGAAGAATATTGATTAAAAAGTCTTAAGAGCATGCTGAAGTGAAACTAAAGAGTTTGTTTTCATTTTAAATAAACATTAAGACTTCCAGTCTTGAGTGACTTGGAAAGGAGACTTTGAAGTAGAGACAGAGTTTGATTATCGCTATGCAACAGTGCTTGTTGGGAGATAACCAACAGTAGTATTGGGTGAAATGTGATATCACTACAGTATGATCCCTTACAGATATGGGTACTTTCATAAACATTTACCACATTGCCATTTCATATTTTTGAGATGTGTGAATTGATTTGTGAGAAACATCAAGTCACAGTAGATTTTTAAAAAGAATCTGAAGGATAATTGCAAAACCCTGTTATTTAATAATTACATGTTCCTTTTTTTGCCAGTGCAGATGCTTGACCAAAGATTATGAAAAGCGTCCAACAGTGTCAGATCTTTTGAAGCATAAATTTATTACTCAGATCGAGGGCAAAGATGTGATACTACAAAAACAACTAATGGAATTCATTGATATCCATCAATGCCTGGGAAGCACAGAGAAGGCCAGGTAATTACACAGTATCTCAGGTTTCCAAAACAAAGTATCTCAAAATTCCATAAAGTTCTACTATGCAATAGTTGTTGAGGAGAAAGGAACTCACACATTCTTGGTGTAACTTGAATGGGATATTTGCTTGGAGAGAAACTGTCACTTTTTGAGTCCAGGTCCCATCCCCTATGTTATTGAAAATGTTGGCAGCATTTTAAAAATGACTTTATCAGAACAAAGATGATAACAACATTGGTATATATGTTGGTTGTTATTGATATTAATATTTGCTGTTCCCTGATAAATTAGGCATCTTTGATCGGATGGGGATAGATATGGGATGTTTCTGCCATAAGCAAAGACCTCTACTCAACAAATCATCTAGAGCTCATCCAGCTGTTGTGAGGAATGAAGGAACATCTGCTCATGACCCCTTCTGAGACAGACTCCCAAACCCTGGGGAACAGTTTCCCAACAGTTGAACTCGACAGTGTTAGCCTGCACACTAAATCAGGAAAAATCTGAAGTATAGTTTCGAGTTTTGCTTCTGAATATAAAGTTTATAAATATCCAGTTACCTCAGCTACCGGACATAGATAAAAATCAGTTATGAGTAACACATGCTCTTCAAAACAATGCATGTCAGTTAATATGGGAAAGCAACTTAGTATCTCATAAGAACTGAGATGAAGGCAAAGGTGTGTAGTGAAGGAATCTGAATCCCAACATCTTCCTCAAGAACTGCTTGCCTACCGGGGCCCATTCACTTGCTCTACCATTGCCTGTGGACTGGGTACCTGAAAGCCTCTCAACACTCAGAAACTGACTTGGAGCCTGTCATCACTCCTTTGAGATTTGGAACCTCAGATGACCATCTGATTCTTGGCGCCTTGCCTTCTACTCCGTGCTCTAGTTAAAGTGCATGGGAGAAATCCCTGGTATCATCTCACTTGTGCCCAGGGAGAGGCCAAGGCCTACCCTGAGCCATTTTAAAAATTCTCATTCTCAGAAAGAAATTCTGAGAAGAGAAAACAGTGGATGGATGTCCATTATATATAACATTGCACATATAATATATTATGGACTATTCTATAGAATATTTAATTATGTCCTAAAACTATTTTACAAAACTTCAACTTCTACCAAAAATATTATTTATAGTATGGTTTACAATCCTTGGGAGATATAGCTCAGCATCCACTTAAATGATAACAGTTTTTAAATTAATATGTCCTTTGATAGTATTAATAATTATCATATCTTTTCATATTTATATAATAATCAAAATTAACTCAGTATTTTACTTGGTAGCCTCCATATTCTCATAATGATTTATGTTGATGCGTATAAATTATTATTCTATATAAAATTTCACAGAAGCAAACAAGAATATGTACAAGGCTTAGTTACTTAAACAGAGTTGTTTAGTCCACAAATACTACCTGTCTTTGTGGCACTATGTTAATTGTCGCTCTTGACACATAGATGCAGTTGAAGGGAGAGGATTAAAAAATGAAAGATGAACTGAAACCTAGTTCTACAGTTTAGTGCTAGAGTGTCTGGTGTGAGCTTTCAACTCTTTATTAGGTCTGGGGCTTTAAGGAGTAAAAAGTAACACAAATGGGATTATAATATTACAAAACTCAACAGTGAGCTAAAAAGCAGGGAACGCACTAGAAAGTAATAAAGTGCTTATTTAAGGAGACACAATGGATGACTCCAATTTACTTTCTATTTTCTAGGCACAGTAATTCTTCCCTAGAGACTTTGCTGGTCATGGTAGTGACTAGTCACTTTGGGGGACATTTGCTGTCTTCCTTAGCAGACAAAACTTTACAGTGCCGTTCTAGTAGTTCTTACAAGACTAGTCAGCCTCCGTCTCCATGTGCATTTCTCAAAGAAACAGCAAGCTCAACATCTCCTAACTTGATTTTTTTTTAGATATTTTCTTCATTTACATATCAAATGGTATCCCGAAAGTCCCCTATACATTCCCCCCACTCCACCCTCCACCTTGCTCCCCAACCCGCCCACTCCCACTTCCTGGCCCTGGCATTCCCCTGTACTGGGGCATATAATCTTCAGAAGACCAAGAGCCTATCCTTCCATTGACCCATAGGACATCCTCTGCTACATATGCAACTAGAGATACAAGCTATGGGGGTACTGGTTAGTTTATATTGTTGTTCCTCCTATAGGGTTGCAGACTCCTTTAGCTCCTTGGGTACTTTATCTAGATCCTTCATTGGGGGTCCTATGATCCATCCAATATATGACTGTGAACATCCACTTAAGTATTTGCAAGGCACTGGCATAGCCTCACAAGAGGCAGCTATATCAGGGTCCTGCCAGCAAAATCTTTCTGGCATATGCAATAGTATCTGGGTTTGGTGGCAGGTTATGGGATGGATCCCCAGGTGGGGCAGTCTCTGCATGGTCCATCCTTTCATCTCAGCTCCAAACTTTGTCTCTGTAACTCCTTCCATGGGTATTTTGATTCCCATTCTAAGAAGGAACAAAGTACCCACACTTTGGTCTTCCTTCTTCTTGAGTTTCATGTGTTTTGCAAATTGTATCTTGGGTATTCTAAGTTTCTGGGCAAATATTCACTTATCAGTGAGTGCATATCCTGTGTGTTCTTTTGTGATTGGATTACCTCACTTAGGATGATATCCTCCAGATTCATCCATTTGTCTAAGAACTTCATAAATTCATTGTATTTAACAACTGATAGTACTCCATTCTGTAAATGTCCCACATTTTCTGTATCCATTCCTCCATTGAGGAATATCTGGGTTCTTTCCAGCTTCTGGCTACTATAAATAAGGCTGCTATGAACATAGTGGAGCATGTGTCCTTATTATAAGTTGGAACATCTTCTGGGTATATGCCCAGGAGAGGTATTGCTGGATCTTCCAGTAGAACTATGTCCAATTTTCTGAAGGAACTGAAAGACTGATTTCCAGAGTGGTTGTAAAAACTTACAATCCCATTTTTTATGGGGTTATTTGATTTTCAAGAGTTCAGATACTTGAGTTCTTTGTATATATTGAATATTACTCCCCTATCAGATTTAGGTTTAGTAAAGATCCTTTCACAATCTGTTGGTGGCCTTTTTGTCTTATTAACAATGTCTTCTGCCATACAGAAGCTTTGTAGTTTTATGAGGTGCCACTTTTTTTGATTCTCCATCTTACAGAACAGGCCATTGCTGTTCTGTTCAATAATTTTTCCCCTGTACCCATATCTTTGAGGCTTTTCCACATTTTCTCCTCCATAAGTTTCAGTGCCTCTGGTTTTACGTGGAGGTCCTTGATACACTTATACTTGAACTTTGTACAAGGAGATAAGAATAGATCAAGTGTAATTCTTCTACATGATGACCAACAGTTAAGCCAACACCATTTGTTGAAACTGCTGTCCTTTTTCCACTGGATGGTTTTAGCTCCTTTGTCAAAAATCAAGTGACCATAGATGTGTGGGTTCATTTCTGGATCTTCAATTCTATTCCATTGATCTACTTGTCAGTCACTACACCATGTAGTTTTATCACAATTGTTCTGTAGTACAGACTGAGGTCAGGCATGGTGATTCCATTAGAGGTTCTTTTATTGTTGAGAATGGTTTTTGCTCTCCTATGTTTTTAGTTCTTCCAAATGAATTTGCAAATTGCATTTCTTTTTTATTTTTTTGTTTTTTTATTAGATATTTTCTTAATTTACATTTCAAATGCTATCCCAAAAGTTCCCTCCCCCTCCCCCGGCCCTGCTCCCCTGCCCACCCACTCTCACTTCTTGGACCTGGCATTCCCCTGTATTGGGGCATAGAAAGATCTCCTCCCAATGATGGCCGACTAGGCCATCTTCTGCTACATATGGAGCTAGAGACACGAATTCTGGGGGTTCTGGTTAGTTCATCTTGTTGTTCCTCTTCTAGGGTTGCAGACCCCTTCAGCTCCTGGGGTTTTATCTCTAGCTTCTCCATTGTGGGCCCAGTGTTCCATCATATAGATGACTGTGAGCATTCACTTCTGTATGAGGCAGCTATATCAGGGACCCTTCAGTAAACACTTGCTGTCCTATGCAATAGTGTCTGAGTTTAGTGACTGATTATGGGATGGATCCCCCAGTGGGTTAATCTCTGTATGGTCCGTCCTTTCATCTTAGCTCTATACTTTGTCTCTGTAACTCCTTTCATGGGCATTTTGTTTCCTATTCAAAGGAGGAATGAAGTAACCAAGTGCTGGTCTTCCTTCTAGATTTTCTTGTGTTTTGCAAATTGTATCTTGGGTATTCTAAGTTTCTGGGCTAATATCCATTTATCAGTGAGCGCATATCCAATGACTTCTTTTGTGATTAGGTTACCTCACTAAGGATTATATCCTCCAGATACATCCATTTGCCCAAGAATTTCATAAATTCATTTTTTTAATAGCAGAATGGTGCTCCATTGTATAAATGTACCACATTTTCTGTATCCATTCCTCTGTTGAGAGACATCTGGGTTCTTTCCAGCTTCTGGCTATTATAAATAAGGCTGCTATGAACATAGTCGAGCATGTGTCCTTTTCACCAGTTGGAACATCTTCTGGGTATATGCCCAGGAGAGCTATTGCTGGATCCTCTGGTAGTACTATGTCCAATTTTCTGAGAAAACGCCAGACTGACTTCCAGAGTGGTTGTACAAGCTTGCAATCCCACCAGCAATGGAGGAGTGTTCCTCTTTCTCCACATCCTCTCCAGCATCTGCTGTCACCTGAATTTTTTTATCTTAGCCATTCTGACTGGTGTGAGGTGGAATCTCAGTGTTGTTTTGACTTGCATTTCCCTGATGATTAAGGATGTTGAACATTTTATCAGATGATTCTCAGCCATTCAGAATTCCTCAGTTGAGAATTTTTTCTTTAGCTCTGTACCCCATTTTTAATGGGGTTATTTGTTTTTCTGGAGTCCAGCTTTTTTAGCTCTTTGTAGATGTTGGATATTCGTCCCCTATCAGATTTAGGACTGGTAAAAATCCTTTCCCAATCTGTTGGTGGCCTTTTTGTCTTGCTGACTGTCTTTTGCCTTATAGAAGCTTTGCAATTTTATAAGGTCCCATTTGTCAATTCTTGATGTTACTGCACAGCCATTGCTGTTCTGTTTAGGAATTTTTCCCCTGTGCCCATATCTTCAAGGGTTTTCCCCACTTTCTCCTCTATAAATTTCAGTGTCTCTGGTTTTATGTGGAGTTCCTTGATCCACTTAGACTTAAGCTTTGTACAAGGAGATAAGAATGGATCAATTCACATTCTTCTACATGATAGCAGCCAGTTGTGCCAGCACCATTTGTTGAAAATGCTGTCCTTTTGCCACTGGATTGTTTTAGCTCCCTTGTCAAAAAGATCAAGTGACCATAGTTGAGTGGATTCATTTCTGATTCTTCAATTCTATTCCATTGATCTGTCTGTTTGTCGCTGTACAAGTACCATGCAGTTTTTATCACAATTGCTCTGTAGTACAGCTTAATATCAGACATGGTGATTCCCCAAGAGGTTCTTTTATTGTTGAGAATAGTTTTTGTTATCCTAGGTTTTTTATTATTCCAGATGAATTTGAAAATTGACCTTTCTATCTCAGTGAAGAACTGAGTTGGAATTTTGATGGGGATTGCTTTGAATCTGTAGATTGCTTTCAGCAGGATAGCCTTTTACTTTGAGGTAGTGTCTGCCTTTGTCACTGAGGTGGGTTTCCTGTATGCAACAAAATGTTGGGTCCTGTTTATGTAGTCAGTCTGTTAGTCTATGTCTTTTTTGGGGGGGAATTGATTCCATTGATATTAAGACATATTAAAGAAAAGTAATTGTTGCTTTCTGTTATTTTTGTTTTTAGAGTTGAAATTCTGTTCTTGAGGCTATCTTCTTTTAGGTTTGTTGAAGGATTACTTTCTTGCTTTTTCTGGGGCATAATTTCTCTCCTTGTGTTGGAGTTTTCCCTTCATTATCCTTTGAAGGGCTGTATTCATGGAAAGAAACTGTTTTGTTATGGAATACTTTGGTTTCTCCATCTATGGTAATTGTTATTTTTGCTGGGTATAGTAGCTTGTGCTGGCATTTATATTCTCTTAGAGTCTGTATAACATCTGACCAGGGTCTTCTGGCTTTCATAGTCACTGGTACAAAGTCTGGTGTAATTCTAATAGGTCTGCTTTTTTATGTTACTTGGCCATTTTCCCTTACTGCTTTTACCATTCTATCTTTATTTAGTGCCTTTGTTGTTCTGATTATTATGTGTCTGGAGGAATTTCTTTTCTGGTCCAGTCTATTTGGAGTTCTATAGTCTTCTTGTCTGTTCATGGGCATCTCTTTAGGTTAGGGAAGTTTTCTTCTATAATTTGGTTGAAGATATTTACTGGCCCTTTAAGTTGAAAATGTTCATTCTCATCTTTACCTATTATCCTTAGGTTTAGTCTTCTCATTGTCCTGAATTTCCTGGATATTTTGAGTTAGGATGTTTTTGCATTTTGCATTTTCTTTGATTGTTGTGTCCTTATTTTCTATGGAATCTTCTGCACCTGAGATTCTCTCTTTCATCTCTTGTGTTCTATTGCTGATGCTTGCATCTATTGTTCCTGGTGTCTTTCCTAGGATTTCTATCTCCAGAGTTGTCTCCCTTTGGGTTTTCTTCATTGTTTCTACTTCCATTTTTAGATCTTAGATGGTTTTGTTCAATTCCATCACCTGTTTGGCTGTGTTTTCCTGTAATTCTTTAGGGGATTTTTGTGCATCCTCTTTAAGGACTTCTATGTGTTTAACAGTGTTCTCCTGTATTTCTTCAAGTGAGTTGTTAATGCCCTTCTTAAAATCCTCTACCAGCATCATGAGATATTGTTTTAAATCTAAATCTTGCTTTTTAAGTGTGTTGGTGTATCTAGGAGCTTGCTGTGATGGGAGTACTGGGTTCTGATAATGCTAAGTGGTCTTGGTTTCTGTTAATAAGATTCTTACCTTTGCCTTTTGCCATCTGGTAATCTCTGGTGTTAGATGTTCTAGCTGTCTTTGGCTGGAGCTTATTCCTCCTGTGATTCTGTTAATCTCTGTCAGCATTCCTGGGAGTCCAACTCTCTCCTGAATGCCAGTGGTCAGAGCACTCTCTGCAGCCAAACTCTCCTCTTGCAGGGAAGGTGCATAGAGGTCTTGCACTCAGCTCTGCCTCCTGGTTGACGATAAAGGTCCGAATAGACCCTGTCCAAGAAGCTCTGTTGCTTCCGTGGCCCAAGGGCTCTCCTGCTTGGATAGTCTCTGAGAGACCCAGCATACAAGATAGCACTCTCACCTGATTCCTGGGGTCAGAGCCCTTCTGGAGGATGACTCTCCTCAATGTTTCTATGATCCTGGGTGTGCTAGGTGCCCTGCAGAGTGGAGAGGCCTCTGGGGATCACGGGACTGTCCACTGGGTTCATGCCAAGGAGGCCTGGGGCTGGCACTAACTGGAATGAACCCCAACCACTGGTTTCCTTTGTTCCTGCTGTCACAGGCCCCTCCTTGTTGTTTTGGAACAGATGTTGTGTTCCACTCACCAGTGATCCTAAGATCCTAGGTGTGCTAGGTTGCCTGTGGAGTGGAGAGTCCTCCTCTGGGGAGTGTGGGACCTTCAGCTGAGTTTGTGCCCAAGGTCTCCAAACTTGATTCTTTGTACCCTGTCCCAGATTACTTTCTTGTCCCTTTTCTTCACAATGTTTCATTTACACATCTATTTTGACAACTGAAAATCCAGGAATTATGTTGGTTAACTCTTGTTATTTTCTAGTTTACATTTTCAGTTGAAAGCAAGACTCAGTTTAGGGGGCAGGGGCTGCCACTCAAACAAAAGGCAAACTTATTATTCATTACCTTTGGTACTCTTTAAGTCACAGGTGGTAATGGCATCCTGTGGTCTCTATTTACTGAAGTGGTGAAATATTTTATGAGAAGATATGACTGGATAAACCTTTTTATAGTCTGCTTGGGGAGAAGAGTTAGTATTCTCTAGTAGATAGATAAGATAGAACATTCATGTAAATAACCATTATGCAAAGTTTCAGCTCCATAAAAGAGATACAAACTAGGTCTTATGGAAGGCCCAAAAGAAGCAGAATTTTCCCTTTCTAGAAGAAATAGGAAATCTTTGAATAGAAGACATAAACTAGCTTGGTCTTATGAAATGGAGTTGCCACAAAATAAATGTTATATGGATTGAGCAAAATCATGAGGGTAAGATATGCTGAAAGGAAGTCACATACTTATGCTTTTAAACTCTGGGATAGAATTTGAGAGCTTTGGAGAGCAGACAGCACTGAAGGTCAGAAAGGCTGAACCTACATCCTTTGCAGCAGAAGGCAGTGGTGGCCTGTTCTAGCTTATAAATCCTGTGTCCTGCCAGGCGAAAGTATTTCTTTGGTTCTAAAGGTGAATAATGCTTATCCCAAGACATAAAGTGCTGTAATTTCCATCTTTCTTGTTAACCATATGACATTTTTCTTCTTGTGTTTCTTCCTGAATTTGTTATTACAATTTTTATAACAGGATAATTCAATCCCTAATATGTGCATCTTACATCTGTATTTAAATGTTTTTGGCTGAGACTTGACCTTCTATCATCCCTGCAAATCATGGTAGGTGAAGCCCTTGCAGTTGTCCAATTCTCATTACAGACACCCTCATCGTCAGCCACAAGAGTCCATCTCCATCCTCTTGCAAGTCTCACAACAATCAAACAAGGGACTCAGGGAGACATATTTCTCTTCAGTCAGTTAGAGTGTGTTTTAACTCTATGGCTTTGAAAATGAGGCTAGAGCTATGAGTATCTCAAATTAACAAAAATTTAATAGAACACAAGTTTAAGAATGAGATACTATAGCATTTGCTTTTACAAATAAGAAGTTATAAAAGCATAGGAATCTGTCAACCCTGTTACAATGACTAGAGGTGGCAACTAGTTTAGAACAAAAATAGAAAAGGAAAAAGGTTTAGAGAGAGACGATTCTAATATTAACAAAGGCTGGTGGTAAATAATGAGTGTTGAAAGGATGATAAATTGTCTTTGGATCTGGCAGATAGTTACCAAGCTGAGATGAAGAGTTAACAGCTAGTGTTTGTGTGCTTGGGGATTATAAACCTCTCAATTTGTTTATAAATATATGGTGTGGTTTCAGGTTCTCTTAAGTTGTTTGGAGTTAAGCAGCTAGATGAGTAACCTCTTGGGGATATCCTATGAGTATCTCTACTCCTAAGCAACACTTTATAAAGGAATTTGGAATAGGCAAGGCGAGGAAATATCAGTATGAACCTAAAAACCTTTTAACACTGTAACTCCAAGAGAAACTTAGGTTGATGTCTCCAAGCAGAGGGAAGAACATTCACTCTGCCCATCATCTGTGTTGAATCACTTCTGGAGGGAACTGAGAGTACAGGGAGCAGACGGTCACACAACACTGTGAAGCAGAGGCACTGGATCCCGATTCTACGTGGCTTAAGATCTCTGTCTGAGTCTACCATACCTTTTGAATTGCCAAAGAATAGAATACAAGCCTAGATTGTTATTTCTGGAAATGAGCTTTGCAAGTGGCTTCTCCTTTCGAAAAGTAGAAAAACTGAATCTTACTGAATCTTGAATCCCTGAAGTCTGACCTCTCGGAGTGATTTTTTTTTTTTTATGAGTTTCTGTACTCTTTATCATTGCAGAGCTTGCCAATCATGACACAAAGTGTATAATGTTTTTGTTTGTTTTAGCTTCTTTGGCCTGCCTTGTATTATTTATTCAGAATTGGAATTTAATCTTAACTTTAATCTGTCTTTGATATACTGTAATTAGGTTTTATATTGCTTAGTAAGGTAGTAGCTAGTCAAATAATCTATGTTCTTGCATTTCCCATGTCTTTTGAAAGAATTTTATTAAATACAAACACTGTGGTGACAGCTAAGGTTAAAGTGGCCATCCTATTCACAGTGTAGTTGAACCAGTTGGGATGTCATTGTTTAGAAAGTTAATTTGAATAACATGCCAACCCAGGTGTTGATTGATAACATGGTAATTATTTTTACTTCTGTGTTAAGGTTGGGACTACATGACTTGAATCTATATGAGTCTGTCCTTTTCCTTTTTTTTTTTTTTTTGTTTGTTTGTTTTGTTTTGTTTTGTTCTGTTCTGTTTTGTTTTACCAAAGTTTAAGTGGATGAAATAATTTGGTTCAACTCTAGGCTATCTTTTCTTCATTATCTACAAAGGATGAGTTAGCCCAGTTATACTGATTCATCCTCCTCTCTATATCATCACACTGTCCTTGGACATTGTCTCTGTTTAGCATTCTTAGACTTCTTGTAACCATAATTCCTAGTGGTTTATAGTCCTTCTTATGTTTAAATCAATTCAGTGGTCACCACAAGTTGTTGCTTGTTTTGTTTGTTTTGATATACACCCTCACCGTGTCTAAATTTTTTATTCCTTCTCTTGAGTAGTTATATGTGTCCTGTTGTATTTACTCTTTAAATGGCCTGAATATTTGAACATGAAGCTCGGTTTAGTTAGTTGGAAGATTCTCAGGGGACTCTTTCTCTTCCTTAGATATTACAATTGTTTCTCTCCTATCTCTGTGGTGGCATGCACTATTCTGGAGATGGTGAGTCCCCTGGTTTCCAAACTATCATTCTATAAGTAATTCTTGAGATATGAAGGAGCTTTATCAAACTCCTCAATGTGGATTCTACCTCACCTGTCTTACTTGCTATCTGGTATGGCCTACTCATCTGTCTTCCTCTGCCTCCTGGAACTGATTGAACATTTGTTTGTTTGTTTGTTTGTTTGCTCCTTATCTCTGTGCAGAGTCAGTCACATTTGATGCAGTGTTTCAGGGCTTCTCTGCCATGATTTGATTTTCTCCATTTCTTTTTAGACTGTAAAACTTAGTTCAGTTTTGTTTCATTTTCTGTTAATTTCTTCATAAGGTTTATACGTTCTCTTTTTTAAAGTTTTGCTTTTTTTTATTCTTCTCTGATATATTACATCCTGTCTGCAGTTTCCCCTCCCTCTTCTCCTTCAGTCTCCCACCACCACCTCCCCTCTCCTCCAGATCTCTTCCTCCTCATTTTCCATTCAGAAAAGGGTAGGCCTCCCAGGGATAGCAACCAAACATGGCATATCAAATTGCAGTAAGATTAGGTGCCTCCCTTCCTATTAAGACTGGACAAGCCAACCCAGTAGGAGGAAAGGAGTCCCCAAAGCAAGAAAGAGTCAGAGACAGTGCAACTCCCACTGTAAGGAGTCCCACAAGAGTACCAAGCTACACAGCCATAACATATATGCAGAGAACCTAGGTCAGACGCATACATGGTTGTCTGTTTAGTCTCTGTAAGCCCCTATGAGGCCTGGTTGATTAGTTGATTCTGTGGGCCAGATTCTTGTGATGTCCTTGACCTCTCTGGCTCCTTCAATCCTTCCTTTCCCTCTTCCTCGGGACTCCCCTAATTAGCTCAAGCAAATGTTTAGTTGAGGGTTTCTGCATCTGCTCCCATATCAGTTTCTGGATGAAACCTCTCTGATGAGGATTATGCTGGGCTCTGCTCTATTGTATTGTAGAGTAATATCATTAGGAACCATTTCACTGACACTTATTTTTTGCTGGTCCTGTTTGGTTCTATCCCACATCTCTAGCCTATGCAAGCTCAGGTTCCTGATCCTTAACCTTGAAGATTAAGGTGTCCTACCTCAGGGCAGCACCAGGTGTGTTGCAATCTCTATGGCTGAGAGCCAAAGAAACCGGAGACACTTGTGCAGCAAGGACTCTATCTTCTGAGCCATCTCACCAGCCATAGATAGGAATGTTTCTTAGGGACAGTAGTCAAGTTTAAAGCAGAATATTGTGAATAGAATTCAACATGATGTTTCCTTCCTTCCTCTCTGCCAGCAAGGTAAAACTGTATTGCTGGCTGCTCAGCTGTCCTGATCTCATTTGCTTCCTCGTTTGTTTTCATAATTCCTGCAAAATGGCAGAAGAAGAGAGGAAGAGGGGAGAGGAGATGGGAGAGTGGGGGGTGACACAGAGGAGGACAGGAGAAAGAGGAGTTGGAGGAAAATAAATAATAGAAGAAAGGGGGAAATGAAAGTGCTACACTTAGCAAGTTTGGAAAAAATCCGACGCATTTTGAAGTCAGAGATCACACACACACACACACACACACACTCACACTCACTCACACACACACACACACACACATACTCACTCACTCACTCACTCACTCACTCACTCACACACACTCTGGTGGGCTTTGTTTTTGAGTGAAAACTCTGAAGTCAAATTCATATCTTACCAAAAGAAAGAAAAGAAAATCCATAAATATCTAACTATGGCAATTCTGGTAATAGAAACAAATTTGAATGTGTTATCATTATTTGTAGTTGATTCTTATATAAATTTGACAATATCATGATCTATTAAAATCATGTGATATATATGTGTGTGTATATGTATATATACGAAGTGTGTATATTTGTGTTTGTGTGTGCACAAGTGTGTATTTGCACACATGCATGTGGCATCACATGATATTCACAGGGGATACTTACAGGGCTCCCACAGGTGACAAAATCCTCAGACACTCAAATCACTTATGTAAATAATTTAAGTATAATCTCTTGTATACTTTAAGTGACCTTTAGATTATAATGCATTCTTTAAAAAATGATGACATGAAAAATATTCATACAAGTTATATGAAGGAAGAATATTTTCCAAACATTTTCTATCTACATTGATTGAATCCATTAATTCAAAACCTGTGTCAATAGAGAGCCATCTGAATGTGTGTGAGAATTACATATACATGATTGTATTACATATCAAAAAATTATATTTATAATATGATATATATACATATATATACGTATACACACACACACACACACACACACACACACACATATATATATATATATATATATATATATATATATATATATATATATATATATATATATATATATATATTACTATATCCATCTAGGCACCCCAAACTTTAGTGTTTGTGATCTCAGAACATGGATGATAGTATATCCCTTGTATTTATTCATACAAGGTGAAATTAGTGATATATTCTGCTATAAGCATGCTGAATTTAGCAGGCTGGATAGCTATCAGGGTAGTGTTCATTGAGTAGGCAGTCTGGTATAAGAGTCTGCAGGAAAGTTTCATGTCGGACACAGCTTTTGAGTCATTTGTTTGTTGAAGTGTTCAATGACATGGCATGCAGTGAGCTTACTGAGTGGGTGCCAACAATAAAAGGTGAAGGCTGTACATAGTATTCATGAAGAAGCTCATGGTTAGAGACAGACAGATGAACCAGAGCTAGAATTGGGAAATGTGGTTCTCAGAGGAGAAACAAAGGGAAATGTGGTCTCTCACAAGCCATGTAAATAGGTGTATCAAGAAGAGAAGAGTTGCCTGTACCATAGAATGACAAACAAACATCAAGTTCTCTGATAATTTTGGCAAGTGTCACCTTAGCAGAATGGGGAGAAATGAAGGAAAATAGCAAAATGAAGAGACTGAACTGTGAACTTGCTTAGAGGTATAGCTGTGAGGGGATGAGAAGAGAGGCTAAGGAGACAAGGATCAAGAAGAGAGTGTCTGCAAATGAGAGGTCCTAAATTACTGGATGCCGTTGGAAGCATTGGGCTAGCCCAATCTGCAGGAGATGGTCCCAGCAGTGAACTGAGAAAGCAAATGGAGCAAGTTCCTCCATTAGAAGCAAAGAGATAAACAGTAACTGGACCAAAAGAGATGGAATTATTTCTACTTGTTTGTGATTGCTCAATGAAGTATGAGCTTGTTTGTTTATTTGTTTGTTTGTGAAACAGGGTTTCTCTGTGTAGCCCTGGCTGTCCTGGAACTCACTTTGTAGACTAGGCTGGCCTCGAACTCAGAAATTCGCCTGCCTCTGCGTCCCAAGTGCTGGGATTAAAGGTGTGCACCACCACTACCTGGCGAAGTATGAGCTTTAAGTATCAGTTTAAGGTTCCAGTTTTCAAACCCGGGCATGGAGGCGCACGCCTTTAATCCTAGCACTCGGGAGGCAGAGGCAGGCGGATTTCTGAGTTCGAGGCCAGCCTGGTCTACAAAGTGAGTTCCAGGACAGCCAGGGCTATACAGAGAAACCCTGTCTCAAAAAACCAAAAAAAAAAAAAAAAACAACAAAACAACAACAACAACAAAAAGGTTCCAGTTTTCAGACTTTTCTATTTCGCTTTCCAGTGACCTGGCAATTGCAACATCATTTACTGTAGCTGACAGGATGGTCCAGAGAGCGCTCTGGGCTTGTGCTGCCTTCTTTTCCACCATCAGTTCAAGATGGCACAGTTAAGGCAAAGGAGCTAAGAAGCAAGGAAATAAATACTAGCTTTCCAGTGCACAGCAGTGAAAGTCTGAATCCCCATTGGTCCTAACAGTTGTCTTTGTTACTGAAATGTAAAGATGGATAGGAAACCAACACAAAAGCACTGATGAGATTTCTGTTTGACAAGGATTGCTCTTCAATCCCAGCAGCTTCTGGATCACCTTAGATGATAGGGGTTGCTATTTACAAGAGTATTTTTAACTAAAGCAAAGCAAACAAAGCTGTTCCTTTACAGGCATACAACTAAATAGTAAAGATGAAATTTTAACTTCAGGGCAGCAGGGTTATTTCTTTCTTCAGTGTATAAAACTGAAATACACATGAAGCTATAATAACTAGCCCCAAGGGTACTGGTGACCTTTGACAACACAAAGAAATTATTTATAGTGTGAAGCTATGTCTCTCCAGTATTACAGAGTAAATAGGAGATACAGTCTGGTTCACAAGCTGTACTTTTCACAAGAGGATGAAGTCTTATAGAACGAATTTGACTTTGCTTCCTCTGAGACTTAAAGTAAGCAAACATTCAAAGTAACAAAAATGTCAACCAGTTCTATGAAATAAAGGCCAGGAAAAATATATTAAAAATATAAAACCATCCTGAAATATGCATTTAGAACTCTCTTTGTGCATTTCAATTGTTTATAAAAATAAATTTTAAAAAAAATGAGCTGTTTTCTATTTTGAATTATCATGAATAGGAATTTATTCCCAATTTCTATCTTGCCAAGATTACGACTGATATGGAGAACAGCTACTGATTTTTATGTGTTGATTTTGTCTAGTGCAACTTTTATTTGTATGTATCTTTTATTCTTGCTTTTCTTACTTCTGTCTTACTGTTTTAGTTAAGGCTTTGAACACCATATTAAATAAGAGTAATGACAGTGCACACAATTCTCATTTTCCTGGATTTAGAAGAAGTGCCTTCAACATAACAAGGTATCAATAAATGTAGACCAGCTTGAGCTACACCCTTGGGTTTGCATTCAACAGCACAGATAGGAGGAAGTTTAAAAGAAAGTGATGTCACAAACTCTGCAGGTCACTTTTCTCATGTACATGTAGAAAATACATCATTTATTTTTCACATAGTTCTGGTATATGGCACTTGGCATGTAGCAAAATCTGAAAGATCAATGTATATATATTTAAAGTGACTTGACACTAGAGACATGAAGCTGACCGGAACTATAAATAGTCATGATTGAGGAGATATTCAATAGTGTGGGAAAATTGAGACATTTGGACTGTCTTATGAAAAACTAGGTATTTGCTTTTGAAAATACTCTATATTACACCTTATTATTTAGAGGATTTTTGTCTACTGAAACATAAGGACATTCAGTTTATTTCAGCAGGCATAATATCATGTTAAAGGAAATGATAACATTCAGGTAAGCCGTTATCTTCCACATCTTTGTATCCACAGATAGGAATATGAATAAACCTATGTTTTCACTCTCTGGTAGAAACTATGAGCATATATTCACTTAACCAACTGGAGAACTTGACTAGTGTGTTCTGTCCAGTTTTCTAATGATTCCTGGAGTGGGTGTATCTACACTTATGTGTGAAGGATAAGTGGAAATTTCCTCACATAAATGGGAAACAACTCCAAGCAGGAAACCAAAGAGGGACTAGTACAGATTCTTTAAAATAGCTGGCCTGTTGGAGGATGTTGTGCCCAGAGATAGGCAATGATACTAAAAGTGCTACAGTATTGTGAAGACCATGAGTTTCGTGCTAGGAAAATGTTAAGTTTTTCTATAGAAAATGAGGTACCATCTGGGATTTTTAAGCATCATATAACAACATTTTGTCTAGGTTTTTGACAGCCAGAACCAAAACCATCACAGAGGATGACTTCACAGAAAAGCAGACTGGGCCTCCGCCAGCTAAATATCAACCTTTCTGCTCGTTATCAGCTGCTCCTTGTCATCCTCCAGCAAGTTTTTATGTTAATGGACTTATAGTAAGAAATGAAAAATCTAGAGACTGTCCTCAGTTGAATGGATAATTGGATTTCTTTTTCTATTTTTTTAAATATATCAAAACAAATTAATCTCTTTGTGTGTAACAGAATATAAAAAGATGATGCCTGCTTAATACAAAAAAATGTGAAGAAAAACTATGCACAATTTTTCTCCTTACATCAAATTAGATAACTATTGGTTATCACAGAGATATAAGTGACTATTGTACAATTAAGGGGATACCTTGACATGCTGGCCATTGTAGTGGACTATGGAAATTAGCAGTGGGTAGAGCTATTGATTCCTTTCTTCCTCTAGCAACTTGCATAGAACCTTGTGAAACTATAAAAATACCATTGAGTTTGTTTTCTGTTGGCCATCTATGGCTGACCACAGAACCTACCCCTATGTGTTGTTAATATATCCTGTGAGACTGCATTGGAGAAAAATTTTTTTCTTTGCTAGCAGATAACATATTCAGATAGCTTCTTCCTTAGGGGTGGAAGACTTAGAACCAAAACTGAAATCAGTTTTCTATGTACTCATTTAATATTTTAAAAATCTGTAATGTGTACTCTGGCAAAAATTTGAAAATGACTGTACTTCTACTGCCAGTGGCCTAACATTACCTCAGGGAAAAAAAATCAGATCCCAAGTGAATTCAGAGTTCCAAATTCAATATCCTGTAATAGTTTCAACCACATATAGAAATGACAATGATACTTCATATTTTCAATGAGTTCGGTGATACTCCTTCCTTTTCCATTTCAAATTACTCAAGGAGGGTCCATATAGAAATGATGACCCTTTGATCATTTGTGAGTCACTATAAGTTTAATATGTGATGTTTTCCTAATGCCGAAGAGAAAAATAAAGATCCAAATATGTGATGATGTTTTCTAGCAAGCTTTCATTCACTATAAACAGCACAGAAGAGCTTTCCAGTCCCCTAAAACCTAAATCTTCCACACAGATCAGCAATAAGTTCCTAAGTCAGAAATGGATTTTCTTCACAGGCATGAACGAATTCATACCAAGAAAGGGAACTTAAATAGATCTCTCATTTTCAGTCTGAAGGATGTAGACGATTTGGCAACCCTAGATGTTCTGGATGAGGTAAGATTTGAGTTTACTTTAAACATTCTAATTTTTTGAGATTATTATTATTTATTTTATTTTATATGTGTATTTTGTCTGCTGTATGTCTGTGCACCATGTGTATAGCTGGTGCCCAAGGAGGAGAGAAGAAGACATGAGATATGCTAGAACTGGAGTTATAGATAGTTGTGAGTTGCCATGTGGGTACTGGGAATGGAACCTGGGTCCACTGAAAGAGAAAGAATTGCTCTAACTCTGAGCCATCTCTCCATTCCACCTCTGTACTCTTTTTATTTAAAGAAATGATATATACAAAGGGTTTTTTTTAAATATCATCTGTAATGTCATACATGATATCTGTGTACATGTATGTGTGTGTGCATGCATACATATGGTCTGGGGGAGGTTCAGTGAAGGACACAAATGGAGTCAACTAAAGCAAAATAGGATGACTTGGCCAGTTCAGTTCATAATTCTTCTCTTCTTATCTCTCCTATCTTTAAAATATTACCTTTCCATGTTTTTCTGGCTTGCTGTCATTTTTTAATACTCAAATGACAAAGAAGTGAGATCTCTAAAATGTGAGTTGCTAGGTCACAAATGTTTCTTCTCAGTAATTTCTGGGAGTCTCAAAGGTATGGCTTACTCATTAGACAGTCTGTCTCTTACATGTAACATGGATCCTCTGTCTCCTTCCTCTGCTGGCTCTTGGTGGCAGGACACAGAAGCCTCTGAGATGCCATAATGAGGCTGTTATCCATGGTTCTCCTCACAAATCACAAAGCTCCTGCTCATACTCTGAGGACATTTCACTGTGCGTGAAACTTCTCATTGTTGTTGCCTCAGATGCTACAGGTCCAACCCAGTAAACCACGGGCTCTCTCCTCCTCCTTCTGTATTCCAGATAAATCTGGTCATTAGAGAAATGAATGGCTCCCCTGAGTAAAGGATGAGATCTCTGTTCTGGTCAACAGTAATTAATTGTTAATCCTTCTGATTAATGCCTGAATATTTTACTCAAAAAATTCCATAAAGCCCTAGACATTCTGAACAGAAGCAATCTGTTTCCTTTGCATCTGGACTGTCCCTTTGAGCTCCACCCTGTGCCGCTGTTGGGAGAGAGTGGAAGCATTAAGAGATGGAACCTGGTGGGAAGACTTAGTCCAATCTGAGGCATGTCCTTAAAAGAGAATGTAGGTAGGTCCCTGACCCCATCCACCATTTCTCTCTGTTATATGGGGCACATGTTCTCACTGTGATGTACAGCCCCATTCAGGACCAAAAGCAAGGGAACAAATACCATTTTAAGCCTACAAAACAATCCATTTTTCTTTATAAGTTGATTTATCTCAAGTATTTGTGCAAAGACGACTAACATAGTCATTCAGGTAAATTCAGGGTCTATAAACAGCTTCTTCAAAATACCTCCCCCCCCCCCGACCCTGGATCATTACTGATCTTGAAATCCAATAGTATCTGTTAAGGCAGATATTGTACTTTCTGAATCATTTCCTATCAAATCTCCTAGTGTTGTGAAGATGTAGGTTGAGAACTGTAAATATTTCACCAATCCTGTAACTGGCTTGCATATTAATATGGCACATCTGTTGTCTGGGTTTTATATTTTTGTTCCTTTATTACTTAATATATTTCGATTTTATTTTGTGTTATAGACTTCCCATGGTGATTGCAACACTATTAAAATCAATTCACATAGTCATGTGATCAACCAGAAAAATTACTTTCTGAGTTTTTATTTCACCTACCCATCTGTCTAAACAGAAACCACACTGCCATTAAATCATCTTGAATTGGAATAAATCATGCACACTCTTCTCTTTCCTTTCTACATTTCTTTTTATCTCATTTACTACACTGACCTATTTCCCTAAAGGTTATATAACACATAATTTAACATACTGTATGTAGATATAATATAGAACATATAATGGGCAATACACTTAAGATCAGCATTTCCAGTGGGCATGGCAGTAACACATCCTTAATTCTAGCATTCCTGAGCCAGAGGCTGTAGGACAGCTGTGAGTTCCAGGCTGGCCTTTCTGTATCATAAATTCTAAGCCAACCAGGACTGCATTATGAGACCCTATCTCAAAAAAAATAATTTAAGAATTATATTCTACTTTATCCTTCAAAATCATGTAACCCCCGCCCAGTGAAGTTAACTGGTTTACAAGCATGATGATACTTTGTTTGCTATTAGTATCTCTTTCTAAATTTCAGTCAAGATTCCAGGTGTTTATATTAACTCCTCTTCAGTGTAGTTGGACACAGATGATTTTGTTTCTTCTCCCGCTTTCCACGGAGCCTCTTGTCTCACCATCCTATATGCTAGGACTGCAGGCCTTTGCCGCCATAGTTGAGTTATGAATGCTGTTTAAGAGAAGGAAATTGTTTTTATCTTGCTGCAGAACACAGTGTCTGAACATCTTGAGAAATGTTATTCCAGAGATCAGATCTATATTTATGTGGGAGATATTCTCATTGCACTTAACCCTTTTCAGACTCTGGGTCTTTATTCCACAAAGGTATGTGTGTGGCTTACATTCCCTTTGTACAAATAACTCTACTAGTCAGACTCTTAATTTAAATGAATGACAGCAAAAATATATATATACCAGCCCTTGGAGAAAACTCTTACAAATTGGTCATTCAAACATGTAGGTCATTCAAACAGATATGTAGGAAAAATATATGAAATCAATGTGAGTAGTATTTGTGATCTTTTTCCAAAAAAAAAAATACATGTAAGATTGTGAATAACATGCAATTTTCTTAATAACAGCCTATTCCTAAATGATGCCTAAAAATGAGTATACTTAATGTCTGTCTCTGAACTGAGCATTGGAGAGTCAAAATATAGCTACACCATCGGTATAGTGGATACATAATGGCTGTAAAATTTGTCATTGTGATATCTTAAATTTCTCTTAACATGTTAATTGGGTTCATTGCTATCATACAATGTATGCTTTATGAGTAAAAGTATTTAATTAGCAATTACTCAGCCACTAAAGCTTTAAATATAGAATTTAATAAGACTTTTATATTTTTAATTAGACCCATTGTCTTTTAGCTATCTATTCATTTTTAAACATTATTTAATATTGTGCCTAATAGCTCATTTAAATGCCAATCTAAAATATACAGGAAAATAATATGCTTACAAGCATTGGCCTGGGCTATAAAAAAAAAGGTTGGGCTTAGTAAAATTCTGCTATCAATTAATGGTACAACTTCATACAAATCGAGTGAGATTATGTAAATTAAATCAAGAGATAGGGAAATGATGTCACATGTCAGACATTATCATATCCAAGAAGTAGTCAAAAATAATTTCTGATTTATTATTTGTAGAGTTTTTTCATGTAAACAAATAATCACATTTTGAAGCCTTAAGCTCTACATTGGAAATAGCATACAGAGTCATTTAAATGCTACTACCCTGTCACTCTGTAATTTCATGTTATATCCTACATATGAACTAGTTCATACACACACACATATATGAACTGTGTATACTTTATGCATATATATATACATACATACATAATATATACATACATGAAGAACATATGCAAATAATGTTTTGTTCTGGTAGATTTTATTATATTTTTGGATTTCAATACTAGATCTCTCTATATAAATAATCTATAAAAACAGAAACAAGTCAAAAAAGCTCTATAAGATTTATCCACTTTAACTGCAGCTTTCTAAGTTGTATATTGGAGCAAAAAGAACTGCCAACCCACCTCACATTTTTGCAATGGCTGATTTGGGATACCAGTCCATGGTCACATATAATGCAGACCAGGTAAGGCAGGCTTTCTCACATCCCTTACTTCATTGAGAGCCACTGAGTTTCCTAGGGATGAAATCTTCTCATGGCTTCCTTTCCCTCCCATGCAGTGCATCGTTATTTCTGGAGAAAGTGGTGCTGGCAAGACAGAGAGTGCTCATCTTCTGGTTCAGCAGCTCACTGTGCTTGGAAAGGTAGAATTATTTTTTTTCCTGTCATAATTGAAATACTTGTGTGTTTCAAATAACTAATTAAATTAGTATTCACTAACTCCCATACTTTATAGTACATACGAATGATTAAACATGACTGTTACCATTTGAGTTTTAAAGTATATCAAAGAGCAGTGGGAGTGATCTCACTCCCACTCAGATGAGGGAGTGCTCAGATGAGGGCATGGATGTTGGAGGATTTTTATTGATGGGAATGATATCTTAAGAGTAAGTATACCCAAGGAATTAATTTGAATAGTTAAGAGAATTATTAAAGCAAATTGTCCTAATTTGCAAATTAAATGACTAAGACACCATATAAAAGAACCAATGTCTCATAGTTAAAATAAAATGAAGGCATTTTACTTCCAAGTAACCACACTGAGCAATCTCAACCAATCTAATGAAGTTAACTTAAGAGCATATCCCTAAGCCTCCACTGTAGGAGCATTTTGTAGAGCTTATCCGCTAGGACTGTGTTCTACAACTCTGTGTTTTGATTGATTGTGGTTTTCTTTCATGATCTCTGTCTGGTGCAAAGAGGGGTTTCCTTGGTGAAGGGTGAGTACCTGAGTACCACACTTATCTGTGGTACAAGGACAAAAGTTTTTATAATATTTTAGAGATTATGCTGGTTTAGTAACTTAGTGATTATAGATTCTCTTCCAATTACAATGTCTTCATTGGCACTGAGTAGCTAGCTAAGTTTCCAGTAGCAGGCAGAGTTCTCTCTTCTGTTGAGTGGGTCTGAAGTCCAATTAGAAGGCTTTGGTTGCCTAAAGGTATGCATGCCACTACCGGACCCTTAGGCTATCATTCTGTGCTGATCATTGTTGTGATTCACAGGCATCATGGCTGTGTAGGACTGTTGGCTGTTTCCTTCCTTTGGAAGCTCACATAGTTCCCTCTCATACCATGAAAGCTAGTCCTCAGAGAAGGTGTGCTCAAATCAGTTTCAGTTAAGAGGTCTCAGGGCTCTGTTTCTCAAGTGCATGATATCTTCAGCAATAAAGACTATCCATCTCTCAGGGGAAAAACACGGTAACAGCCAGAGGCTGGATGCTTTTTTGATTCCTGGACAGCCCTGGTGAACAACTCAAAAAAGAGCTTCCCCTGTCTTGGATTGGAGTTTTTGGTCAGTGGTTTTGGATCTTGGAAGAAGCACCAACATTCCAAAAGTGAAAAGTATAACTTACTTATTAAAGTAAAACTCATTTAAACTATATTTGTATAGTTATGTGTATTATAATTTTTTTTTCAATTTTTTATTAGATATTTTCTTAATTTACATTTCAAATGCTATCCCGAAAGTTCCCTCCTCCCTCCCCCCACCCTGTTCCCCTGCCCACCCACTCCCACTTCTTGGCCCTGGCATTCCCCTGTATTGGGGCTCTCTTCCCAATGATGGCCTACTAGGCCATCTTCTGCTACATACAGAGCTAGAGACACAAGTTCTGGGGGTTCTGGTTGGTTCATATTGTTCCTCTTCTAGGGTTGCAGACCCCTTCATCTCCTGGGGTTCTATCTCTAGCTTCTTCATTGTGGGCCCTGTGTTCCAACATATAGATGACTGTGAGCATCCACTTCTGTATGAGACAGCTATATCAGGGTCCCTTCAGTAAACACTTGCTGTCCTATGCAATAGTGTCTGAGTTTAGTGACTGATTATGGGATGGATCCCCCGGTGGGGTAGTCTCTGCATGGTCCATCCTTTCGTCTTAGCTCTAAACTTTGTCTCTGTAACTCCTTTCATGGGTATTTTGTTTCCTTGTGTTTTGCAAATTGTATCTTGGGTATTCTAAGTTTCTGGGCTAATATCCATTTATCAGTGAGTGCATATCCAATGACTTCTTTTGTGATTGGGTTACCTCACTAAGGATTATATCCTCCAGATACATCCATTTGCCCAAGAATTTCATAAATTCATTTTTTTAATAGCAGAGTAGTGCTCCATTGTGTAAATGTACCACATTTTCTGTATCCATTCCTCTGTTGAGGGACATCTGGGTTCTTTCCAGCTTCTGGTTATTATAAATAAGGCTGCTATGAACATAGTGGAGCATGTGTCCTTTTCACCAGTTGGAACATTTTCTGGGTATATGCCCAGGAGAGGTATTGCTGGATCTAGTACTATGTCCAATTTTCTGAGAAAACACCAGACTGACTTCCAGTCAGTACAAACTTGCAATTCCACCAGCAATGGAGGAGTGTTCCTCTTTTTCCACATCCTCTCCAGCATCTGCTGTCACCTGAATTTTTGATATTAGCCATTCTGACTGGTGTAAGGTGGAATCTCAGTGTTGTTTTGATCTGCATTTCCCTGATGATTAAGGATGTATAATTTTTTAAAAGCAAACAGTCAATAGTTTGATTCCTTGTGGCTTTTTCAGGCTTCCTTAATGTTGTCTTACCCACCTCCCTCTGTCTTCTGTGTTTACCGCCTTCCCCCTCTCTAAAAAAAGGATCTCCTTTCCATCTTCCCTATGAGATCATTTGTATCCTGCCATCCCTCATCCCCTGCTTCTCCAGAAGCAGTGTTAAATGGACATTAGTGTGCTGAGTTAGGGGGAAGGGGGAAGCTGCATGAAAAGGCAAAAGAACTATACTAGCAGTCAGTTTTTTTAAAGTACAAATTCAGAGTTCTGTGTTCTTTCTGACTTACTACAAGGTTCCAGCAGTGAAGTATATCTTTAAGGAATGACAGACTCGTGGAACAGATTAGAGTCGACACATACTTATTTTTGTCAAAGAGGGTTAGTCAATTAATATAATGAATTTTCAAAATATAGTGTTGAAGAATTTTGTATTCTCTCACAAACAAGGGAACCTCAGTCTAGACCTCACATTATAGAAAGCTAACTCAAAATCGATATTAAGCATCAGTAGAAAACTACAAACTATAGACCAAAGCAGGTAAAGTTATGGTGGTATTACACTGACGAAAGATGCCTTAGATATAACACAAAATGCACAACTCAGAAAAGGAAGACTTTGTGTCTATTCTTTTGGTACTGTTAAGAGTTAAAAAAAACACCTATGTAAGCTTTGTTCAAGAGAAAATGTTAACAAATTATATAACTAATAAAAATATAGAAATATGAAAGTGTCTTATACCCTATATTAATAAATTAAATGACAAGAAGTGGAAAATAACTGAACGGACAATTCCAAAATTGCTGTGTAGATGTCTGTCACCATTCCTAAAGCTGCTCTGCACCATTCATCACTGGAAAAAGCATATTAGGACTTTAATAAGATCCCTTCATATGCCTACTAAAGTGGCTAGAAATTGCTTACTAAGATTTTGAGAAGAGGAAGTGTTGACAAGGATCCGAAGCAGCTGGACTCTCATCTCTTATTAGTGATAATACCAATTAGTGCTGGCTGAGATCAACACACAGTCACTTTGAAAAGTGGCTTACTGGCTTCTTCAACAGTGAAGATGTATTTTTCTATGCAACTCAGGAATCTTGCTGCTACCTAGCAAGGAAATAAAACCCATATACATACAAGTATTTACAGTGACTTTATTAATAAACTCAAAAAAAGTACATAAGTTATAGGTATGACTGCCCCTCAGTGGTAAAGTATTTCCCTGCCATATTTTAAACTCTGGATTCTATTCCTGGTAACATAAGAAAACTAAAAACTTGTTGTCTGGTACATAGCTCACAACCTATTATAATAGACTGAAGCTGCATAGCCCAAAACAGCTGCTCACCTGAGCCCAACTTATTTTCAAAATTATGCATAGAAAGAATTCTGTTCCTGTTACATTTAGTGAACATCCTTCCATATGTGCTGGTATAGAATATAAGTATTCTTTCTTCTGACCTCTGCCTTCATGTGGACCTTCAGAGTTGTGCTGTCACAGGGGTCTAATGTCGTCTTTTCCTGTCCCCATGCCTATTAACTTCAGGCTACAGTAAAGAACATTTTAAAGGTCTTGGAGGACATTGAAATGAAATGTAACAGGGGAGCAGTGAGGTGCAGGCTCCTAAGATATGAAATGGGAATCAGGTGACACACACAGTGCTGTCTACAAGGACTTGCTGCTCTGTCTGCGTTTCTAAGCTGAGAGAGGTTTTCAATAATGGATTAAAAAATCTGTAGATGCTGCTCTGTAGATGGAAGCAAATTGCTTAATCTATTCTTTACCTTGTTCTAGATCTTAACATGTGATCTGATGGTGTGTGTGTGTGTATGTGTGTGTGTGTGTGTGTGTGTGTGTGTGTGTCTAAAGTCAATTCTGCCCTTGTCTGGTCTTGTTTTGCTTTTTACTTTTGTCTTTGATAAAGATTTAACAGATGCAAAATAGGTTGTCTGGTGGATGGAATTTTCCTTTGCAATCCTTCGGTCTTCACTTAGCAGGTTAAGGCTATTTAATATGAGTAGTAAAGATGCTCTCTTGCTCTGTCATAGGTAGAGGTCGCTCAAAAAATGTTTCACAGAGCCAAGTTTGTCCCAGGATCTATTTGTCTTCTCTTGCCCCATATTGTTTCTTTATACTGGAAAATCTGTGTGCAGCTTCTAATCCTCACTGTGATAGCTTCTTTCATTCATCAAGACAAATCCAGCATCAGCTGTGTGGCCCCATTCGGGTTGCATATCAGATATCCTGCATATCAGATATTTACATGATTCATAACAGTAGCAAGATTACAGTTATGAAGTAGCAACAAAAATAGTTTTTTTTAATTTGTGTATCACCACAACATGAGTAACAGAATTAAAAGTTTATTCTAAGTATTAGTGTTCTCCATCATCTTGAAAACTTCTACTCCCTTAAACCTGGTCTCAGCAATGTTCTAGAATTAACGTTGAAGATAATCTCCTTAAGCTAATTTCCAACAACATGCAAGTGAGTTGTACCCCTAATCCACAAAAGCACCAGTTCTCAACGAGTGAATTGCAAATCGGGGCGGGGGCGGGTGGTGGTGGCAGGGGGTTGCATATCATCTATATTCTGTATATCAGATATTTACATTATGATATGTAATAGTAGCAAGATTATAGTTATGAAGTAGCAACAAAAACAGTTTTATTTGGGGGAGGTCACCACCACAAGAGGAACTGTATTAAAGGGTCGCAGCATTAGGAAGGTTGAGAATCACTGCTCGAAGGGGACAGGATGTGAACATGTGTCCCTAAGAGATGGTGTGACATAATAGATAGGCAGCCGGGGAGGTTGTGTCCTAGCTAGGATTCCATTCTTTCTGTACACTCTGATGAGCTGCTCTGACTGTGATTTTTTTTTCTCTCCAAATCTGCATTCACAAAATATCTTTATCCTCTTACTTTCATGCTTAGAAATTTCTGTAAACACAAGGAAAGTCGAATAGACTTTAAGAAAGATTCAGATGTAGTCCCAGGCCAATATTTAGGTTTAAAGTGAGAAGGTACACTCTGTGCAGACTGCCTGTAGATTAATTATGTTTTCAAGTCATGTCAAACACAGAACTGTATGTGAATAAGAAAAGAGAAAAATGTCTCTTCCTGTATTCCTGAGAAAGTGTGTGAACCGTGTACGGGAGGGGCATATGGACCCCACTGTAGCCTCTGGCAGTGAACCAAAATGTGTGCTCCTGTGATTTTGTTTGCATATAAAGTACTTATCAGGCGCACGCCCGCCTGCGGGAAAGGTCTCCTGCGAAGAGGGCGGGGCCGGAGGGCTGAGGGAAGAGAGGTCACCTTCCAGCGCCAGGATGCATTGTGGAAAGGAGGCGGCAGCATCCCGGGCGGGCTGGAAGTGCAACAGCAGCGGCAGCTTTAAATCCTCCCAGCCGCACACAGCACTGTGGAGCCGCGGCCCCAGCCCAGTCTCTGCCCACGGGCCACTCCTGCCCACCGGGGCTCCGCACAGCCTTGCGAAGCCATCGGGCCCGCCCAGCTCCCCTCCGTGGCCCCGCGTGGTGGCCGCGCTCCCCTGCCGAAGCAGGGAGGGAAGAGCTGGACCAGATGGAGGCCAGACGGCCTTGCCGAACTGAACTTCTGCGCTGTCCCCAACTGCACACAGAAGAGCAGGCAGTCTGACCTGGCCTTTCATTCCGCGGGACCCAGCCAGACGCCAGACAAGGGTTGAGAGTTGTAGGAGAGCAGATTTAGAAGATAAAACACCTGATAAACTAAAAGAACTATCGACTATGTGCCAAACACTTTGAGACCTCCACAATCTGTAGAACTGGTCCTTATCGGACAGTTCTTCGAGATAATGCAATACCAACAATATTTGATCTTACCAGTCATTTGAACAATCCACCTAGCAGACACAGACAACAAATTGAGCGAAGATGAAATTAGGACTCTGAAACAGAAAAAAAAAAAAAAAAAAAAAAGAGGAAACTTCTGAACACGAACAGGAAACGAACAGCAATGCTCAGAACCCCAGTGCAGACACAGGGAACCAGCAGGATGGAAAATGTGTTGCCTTTAACTCTTGAAGAGAAGTAGAACAAAGAGTACCTCAAATCTTTATTTGAGATTCTGATTCTCATGGGAAAGCAGAACATTCCCTTGGATGGGCACAAGGCTGAGGCTGATGGGATCCCAGAGGGTCTCTTTGCTCCAGGTAACGTCCAGGCACTCCTGGAGTGCCGCATCAATTCTGGAGAGGAGGTCCTTAAGGAAACGCTTTGAGACCACAGCGGTCAACAATTTATTCTGCTCCAAAACATAGCAGAGGCAGATGCTGGAGAGCTGTGAGAGCTGCATTTGGGAGGAGACACTCATCCAACAGCTTGACTGCAGTACTGCATTCACTTAATGAAGTGATGGAAAATATTGAAGTTTATCATGAGTTTTGGTTTGAGGAAGCCACAAATTTAGCAACCAAACTTGACATTCAAATGAAACTCCCAGGAACGTTGCAGAGAGCTCAGCAAGGTAACCTGGAACCTCAGCTAACCTCTAAGAGTTATTATAAAGACATTCTCAGTGTTCCAATAGTAGGGCACATTATTCAGGAACTTAAAGATATTTTCTCTGAACAGCACCTCAAAGCTCTGAAATGCCTATCTCTGGTACATTCGGTGAGGGGGCAGCTCAAATTTAACAAATCAGAAGAGCACTATGCTGACATGTACAGAAGTGACCTACCCAATCCTGACATGCTCTCTACCGAGCTTCACTGTTGGAGTATCAAGTGGAAACACAGAGGGAAAGATATTGAGTTCCCATACACCATTTATGAAGCCCTCCATCTTCCTGACATCAAGTTTTCCCCTAATGCATATGCTTTGCGTTTGTACATTTGTCCTGGGTATTCTCCCTGTGACGAAAGTTGAGAATGAGCACTATGAAAATGGACAGAAGCATCTCAGAGCATACCTGCAGAACACTCTGACAGACCAGAGGTCAAGCAATTTGGCTTTGCTCTACATAAATTTTGATATAAAACATGATTTAGATTTAATGGTTGACACATACATCAAACTCTATACAAATAAATCAGAGCTTCCTACAAATAATTCAGAAGCCAGTGGTGGCGCATGCCTTTAATCTCAGCACTTGGGAGGCAGAGGTAGATGGATTTCTGAGTTCGAGGCCAGCCTGGTCTACAGAGTGAGTTCCAGGACAGCCAGGGCTATACAGAGAAACCCTGTCTCAAAAAAACAAAAACAAAAACAAAAACAACAAAAGAAGAAAATACCTAAAAGATTTTTAAAATGGCTGTTGTCTTATTTTACTGTTTGGAAGAAAAGCTGTAAGGTATAGTAGGCCAGTTAATGACTTGCTAATAGACCTCCAGTTTCAAATACCATTAGCTATTGGTAGTTCATGTATTTAAATGGCCTCTGTTTGAACTTTCAATATCTGTCTATTCTTCCAGAAGTTGGCATTGAGAGTGCCAAAATGCCTCTCTGCTGCTGGCACTCTGGAAATGTTTAGTTAAAAGTCATTTTAGGGGCTGGAGAGATGGCTCAATGGTTAAGAGCACTGACTGCTCTTCCAGAGATCCTGAGTTCAATTCCTAGCAACCATGGCTCACAACCATCTGTAATTGGATCCGATGCCCTCTTCTGGTGTGTCTGAAAAGAGCAACAGTGTACTCATATACGTAAAATAAATAAGTAAATCTTTTTTAAAAAAGTCATTTTAGATATGACATTATCACTGTAGATCCAGTTGTCAATTATTAAGTTATCCGGTCTTTGGAAAATAAATTTTGTGACAGAAATACATTTTATAATGTGTCATGATGCAATACACCATTGACTTTTGACTTGGAGTTATAGGTGTTTCAAATCTGTGGTAGCAACACTAGGAAGGCAGAGGCATGAGGATAACAAGTTTTAAGCCAACCTGGACTTCATAGTGAAAGCCTGTTTCAAAAACCAAGTGAGGCCTGGGGTGGGGCTTAGTGTGGAGCTCTTGCCTAGCATGTGCAAGCCCTAGGCTCTTGCCTCAGTACTGCAAACGCAAAAACAACAGATTAGCTTGTAATGGGCAGTCACAGGAAGCAATGAGCAGCCTTCTGTGTAGATTCTGTCAGGACAGAAGAACCTCAAAGGAACAAGTTCCAGTAGGAATGGCAGAGCCAGCTCTGCTGCTCCTCACTTGATTGCTGCTGTCTGCATTCCTTTGCTGAGCCCACATTTTCTTTCTTTCTTTTTTTTTATTATTATTATTAGAGTTTCTTCATTTACATTTCAAGTGTTACCCAAAAGTCCCCTATATCCTCCCCCCGCCCTGCTCCCCTAACCTCCCTCTCCCACTACTTGGCCCTGGCATTCCCCTGTACTGGGACCTATAAACATTGCTAGACCAAGGGCCTTTCTTCCCGAATAATGGCCAACTAGGCCATCTTCTAATACATATGCAGCTAGAGACATGAGCTCTGGGGGTTCTGATTAGTTCATATTGTTGTTCCATCTATAGGGTTGCAGACCCCTACAACTCTTGGGTACTCTCTCTAGCTCCTACATTGGGGACCCTGTGTACTGCCNCTCAAGAATTTCATAAATTCATTGTTTTTAATAGCTGAGTAGTACTCCATTGTGTAAATGTACCACATTTTCTGTATCCATTCCTCTGTTGAGGGACATCTGGGTTCTTTCCAGCTTCTGGCTATTATAAATAAGGCTGCTATGAACATAGTGGAGCATGTGTCCTTGTTACCAGTTGGAATATCTTCTGGGTATATGCTCAGTAGAGGTATTGCTGGATCTTTCGGTAGTACTATGTCCAGTTTTCTGAGAAACCACCAGACTGATTTCCAGAGTGGTTGTACTAGCTTGCAATCCCACCAGCAATGGAGGAGTGTTCCTCTTTCTCCACATCTTCGCCAGCATCTGCTGTCACCTGAATTTTTGATCTTAGCCATTCTGACTGGTGTGAGGTGGAATCTCAGGGTTGTTTTGATTTGCATTTCTCTGATGATTAAGGATTTCGAACATTTTTTAAGGTGCTTCTCAGCCCTTTGGCATTCTTCAGTTGAGAATTCTTTGTTTAGGCTTGTTTGCTATTCATTTCTGCTTCTTGGAGAAGACAGACCCAGAAGGCATCCATCCCTATAGGCAGCTGACTTGTCTGTTGTCTTTTCCTTCTTTCATGACTATGTCTACTGCCTTGGCTGGATTTATAAGCAAAACCTACAGAAATAAATGTTTTGTGGTTTATCTAAAATCATACAGAAAATATTGCTGCTATTTTTTTGGTGAATAAAATCAATTTTGTACAGTTTATTTCAATCTAAATAAAATGTGGATTTTGTTTAAAAAATAATGTACCTATCAAAAAAGACATTTTACTAGCAACTAATTGATTTTATTCTGCTTTTTGTATCTTGACATCTTTATGTAGGCTAATAACAGAACCCTGCAAGAGAAGATTTTACAAATGAACAATTTGGTTGAAGCCTTTGGCAATGCCTGCACTATTATAAATGACAATTCCAGCAGATTTGGAAAGTACTTAGAAATGAAATTTACCTCTTCTGGAGCTGTAGTGGGGGCACAGATTTCTGAATACCTTCTGGAAAAATCCCGTGTCATTCACCAAGCCATGTAAGTGTGTGTCAGATATATCTTAGTTTCTGAGTAACATATGTAAGAATAAAGCTTATAGCATTAAAAACTCTACCAAACTACTCATTCTATTAATAGCCCATTATGTGTAAGTTACTTACTTTTGGAAGTAAAGAGACTCCCTCACCAGTGCTTTATTCTCACATATATTAGCATTTGAGAGAGAAATTAATAAATGCCATAATAATTATGCTATCACATAGGAGATACAAACAGAGTGGGAAAGAGCAAGTTAGAAAAACCTCATTTCTCCAGACAAAAATCGATGAGGAATTTAATTAAAAAACAATAGACTCTACTTCTTCTTTAAATATAACTATTATTCTTTTTCTGAGTAAACATAGATATTTTTATTTTCTTCTTCCTGTATTTATATACAACAAACTTAATAAAATATTCAGGAATGCTCTGCTGTGTGACTATTTTTATTACTAGTTAATTTTAGATCATCAATACCATTTATATTTGCTTGTTGTTGTGGCTTTTCAATTCTAATTACACTTTTCATTAATTAATTAATTAATTAATTAATTCACTTTACATCCCAATTGCAGTCTCTTCCCTCCTCTTCTCCCATTCTCTCCCTTACAAATCCTTCCCCCAACTCCCCTCCCCTGTCTCATTAGAGAATGGGACAGCCCCCCCCCCCCCCCGAGGGTACCACCCTGCCCTGGCACATCAAGTCCCAGGAGAACCAAGCACCTCCTCTCCCACTGAGGCCCAACCAGGGAGGCCAGTTAAGGGAAGGGAATGCAAAGGAGGACAACAGAGGCAGAGACAGCCCCTGCTCCAATTGTTAGGGACTCCACATGAAGATCCAGCTGCATATCTGCTCCAAACATGTAGGGGTTCTAGGTCTAGCCAATGCAGGTTCTTTGGTTGGTAGTTCAGTCCCTGTGAGCTGCCATGGGCCCAGGTTAGTTAACTCTGTATGCTTTCTTGTGGTGTCTGACTCCTTGGGCTCCTGTGCTCTGCTTAATGTTTGGCTGTGGGTCTCTACATTTGTTTCTATCTGTTACTGAATAAAGGCTCTCAGAGGACTGTTATGCTAAGCCTCTGTGTACAAGCATAACGAGTATCTTTAATCATGTCAGAGTCTGACTCTTGCCTATGGAATGGGTTTCAAGTTGGGCCAGTCATTGGTTTGCCATTCCCTCCATGTTTATCCCTACACATCTGGTAGGCAGGACAAATTTTAGGTCAAAGATTTTGTGGTTGGTGTCTCCCTCCCTCCACTGGAAGTACCACTTGACTACAGGAGGTGGTCACTTCAGTCTCCATACCCCAGCTGCTAGGAGTCTCAGATAGGGTCACACCCATAGATTCCCAGGAGCAGCCCCCCTCCTCCCCAGTCTCCCAGGACTCCCAGATCTCATCCCAGCCCTCTCCTGCTCTCCCCACATCCCACACCTGATCCCCATCCCTGTTTCCCTCTTCACCCCCTCTTCCCTCCCTCCATCCACCTCTGATGTCTATTTTATTTCCCCTTCTGAGTGTAATCCAAGAATCCTTACTTGGGCCCTCCTTGTTACTTAGTTTCTTTGGGACTGTGGATTATAGCATGGTTAACCTGTACTTTATGGCTAACATCCACTTATGAGAACATTCCATGCTTGTCTTTCTGTGTCTGGGTTGCCTCACTTAGGATGATATTTTCTAATTCCATCAATTCACCTAAAAATTTCATGATTTTTTTAATACCTGAATAGTATTCCATTGTATAAATGAACCACATTTTCTTTACCTATTCTTCAGTTGAGGGACATCTAGGTTGTTTCTAGTTTCTGGCTATTATGAATAAAGCATTTATGAACATAGTTGAGAAAGTGTCCCTGTGGTATAGTGGGTCTATTAGATAGGGTTTTACTGCTGTGAACAGACACCATGACCAAGGCAAGTCTAAAAAAAAAAACATTTACTTGGGGCTGGCTTACAGGTTCAGAGGTTCAGTCCATTATCATCAAGGTAGGAACATGGCAGTATCCAGGCAGGCATGGCATAGGCAGAGCTGAGAGCTCTACATTTTCATCCAAGGGCTGCTAGTGGAAGACTGACTTCCAGGCAATTAGGGTGAGGATCTTATGCCCACACCCACAGTGACACAGTTCACACTTACTCCACCCAGGTCACACCTATTCCCACAAGGCCACACCTCCAAATGTCGCCACTCCCTGGTCCAAGAATATACAAACCATCACAGTGGGTATTTGCCTAGGAGTGGTATCGCTATGTCTTGGGGTAGAACTATTCCCAAATCCTAAGAAACCGTCAAATTGATTTCCAGAGTTTTTAATTATTTATACTCCCACCAGAAATGAAGGAGTGTTTCCCATTCTATACATCCTTGCCAACATGTCCTATTGACAGTACCCTTTGCCTACAGAAGCTTCTCAGTTTCATGAGGTCATGTTTATTAATTGTTGATCTTAGTGCCTGAGCCATTTGTGTTCTCTTCAGGAAGTTGTCTCATACGCCAATATGTTCAAGGGAGTTCCCCACTCTCTCTTCTGTTAGATTTAGTGTGATCAATCTTATGTTGAGATCTTTGATCCAGTTGTACTTGAGTTTTGTTCAGAGTGATAAATATGGATCTATTTGCATTCTTCTATATGCAGGCATCCAGTTAGACCAGCACAAGTCGTTGGAGATGCTTTCTTTTTTCCATTGTATGGTTTTGGCTTCTTTATCACAAATCAAGTGTCTGTAGTTGTGTGCACTTATTTCTGGGTCTTCAATTTGATTCCATTGATGAATCTGTCTGTTTTTTATGTGTATACCATGTTGTTTTTATACTATTGCTTTCTAGTACAACTTGAAATCAGTTATGGTGATACCTCCAGTTCACATGGTTATTGTACAGGATTGTTTTAGATAGCCTGGGGTCTTTCTTTTCTGGTTGTTGTTTTCAATTTGAAGTTGAGAATTGTTTTCTCAAGATCAGTAAAAAAAAAAAATTGAGTTGAAAGCTTGAAGGTAATTGTATTGCATCTGTAGACTGCTTTGGGGGAACATGGCCATTTTATTTTATGGCCATTAGTTAATCCTACTAATCCATGAGCATGGGAGATCTTTCCATCTTTGGATATCTTCTTCAATTTCTTTCTTCAAAGACTTGAATTTCTTGGCATACAGGTCTTTCACTTGCTTGCTTAGAATTACACGAAGATATTTTA
>LR749501.1:1850287-1899390 GCA_902729485.2 Mus minutoides
AAAAAAAAAATCTCAGCATCATAGGGAAAATAATTTCCCTGCAAGTGCTCGAATATGTGAAAATTCTCATAGAAATTTGGCTATCTTTATGAACCTATTGTGCCTTTATGTATTGCATGTAGTTTTGTCTCCACTGCTTTGAACTCCTGGCTGGTAGCAAGTGCACTGACCCAGGAAATATCTCAGATTCTCGAATAGAAATACACACACACACACACACACACACACACACACACACACACACACACACTTGTTATTCTCAATATGCCTTGGCTAACTCAATGACTGGGCACGCCTAAATCTTCCCCTGATACCCCTGCCTTGTTGGCTTTATTTCCTCCACTACTGTGTCCACTTCTCCTCTCTCTCCCAGTCTCTCCTCATACTCAGACTCCTGCCAGCACAACTCTTCGTGTCCTGCCCCATGCTCAGTCATTGCCTATTGGCAACTTTATTGATAGATCAAAAAACAACTGAGAGTAAGGACCTTCAGAGTCAGTAAACAGATTCCACAGTAAATCAGAACCACCGTCTACATTTATGAACCAAATCAAATATACAGAAGCGCCAAGCCATCGGAGCTTTAGGGTCAGAGCCTTGCATCACGATGTGGCTTTCACTCTGAGCGAGCAGCAGCAGGACCTGGAGCTAGTGAATTCATGGCTCCCTCCTGAGGCCTACCAAGTCCTGTACTCACAGAGTGAGGCCAGATACCCTGCACCTATACTGATGCTCCAGGTGACTCTGACCCATGCTGACATTTGAGACCTGCTCTAAACCATGATGTAGTCATAAACATTTGTTTGAGAATTCTGCTTTGTCATTAGTATTCCAAAATTCATGAATTTCCTGTATTAAAATGTCTGTGTTCATCATGCACTGTATGGGAAAAAGATAACTTCTGACCATCGATTTTACATGAGGATCTGTGTGCCTAATATTGGAGTTCAATTTTCTTCCACAGAAAAGTTTGAAGACAACCTGAAGTCACAGTACTTCTGGAGGCCCAAAAGAATGGAACTCAGCTTTGGCATTCACCACTATGCAGGAAAAGTAAGAATTCCAAGAACTGTGTCTCTCTGCCTTTCTACCAATGGTATCAGAAGAGCTGGCCCAAAAATATTGAAAGATGGTTCTCATGAGGTGAAAATATCTTGTCTCTATCTGTTCCTAGTTCTCCTGTCAGCCTGTGTCTTCCTGATCCTTCAGTCTGATGACAGTGACTAGCTAGCAGTGGTTAACTGTAGTTTACTCTTTTAAACAATAGTTTGGGGCATTTTCCAGGCTTGTCTCTTACCTTTTGCCCAAGAATGGGGCTGAGAGCAGTCACTCCCTCTCTGCCCCTCTTCTCTGTCACTCTCCCTCTCTTTCTTACTTCCTTTCTCAGTCTCTCCCCATTCTTTACTCTCCCTCCCTCTCCATCTTTTTCTCTCCCCCTCTCTCTCCTTATCCACACTCTTTCAACCAATGCTCTAAGAGAGAGACAAACAGACAGAGAGAGAGAGAGAGAGAGAGAGAGAGAGAGAGGAGAGAAGCAGTCAGATAGTAGAGCTGCCTCAGATGTGTGCAGCTGACTAATGGATGGTCAGGACTTTAGATAAGCATTCATACATTTGTTGAAATACAGCCAAATACCTGTCAAACCTCAGAGATGTTGTCTTACACCCAAGGGACAGTTTCTCCTCCATGGAGAATAATGGGCCATCCACTCAGAACTGTGCCATAATTGTTGGGGTATGAAGACTAAATTCAAGGAAGAATGTATGATAGAAGAAATCACTGACAACTAAACTAATTGAGAAGGCCTATATTTTTGTTCATTTGGCCACTTCCATGAGCCAGGGAATGTCCCAATGACCTTTGTCATTAACAATATATCACTTAAGTTGAGAAGCTGGAGAGATGGCTCAATGGTTAAGAACAGTGGTTGCTCTTCCAGAGGGCCAGAGGGTTTGGTTTCCAGCACCTACATAGCAACTGAAAACTGTAACTCCAGTTCCAGAAGATGTGATGGCCTCTTCTGGCATTGGTGGACACTGTACAAAATGGTGCATGGACTTACATGCAGGCAAAACACACATATACCTATCTTTTTAATTTTTTAACAACTGTACATACCTTAAGGCATTTTCATTATAACCTTCCATGATTCTTAGTGTTTGCCTGACCAAATAAAGGCTTCTTGGACTGTCAATGAAGAGTTGACTATGATCATTTTATCCAGTCATTTTTACTAAGTGTATTATCTGGTTTATAACAAGTGTACTGACTGAATTCCCCAAAAGGAGAAAATTATTGCTGTTCTAGATGCTGAAAGTATGAGTCCAAGGTACACTGAACAGATTATTATCTAAGGAAGCCTCTTATCCTGGCTTGTAGACATGTCATCTCACCCAGTCTTCATATGGTCTGTTCTCTGTGTAACTACTGCAGATATCTTTAACACAGGTTCTGGATTAGCATGATTCAATCTATGACTACACATTTTGATTATCCATCAGAAATTTTTGGAATGTGTTCATATTTTTAAAGTCTTAAAATTATTTAGAAGTGCCAGAAACATACCACTCCAGCATGCAGTCTCCAAGTTATGTAAGGCCTATCATGTTGAAGTCAGTAGATCTGGACCAGTCCTTAGGCAGGTGGGGAAGGGTCTATGCTTCCCGTCCCTCCAAATAAAGAAAAGGAACATACCAGATTCACAACATTTCTGACCAAATGGTAAAGAATTGCACACATCTTGTGTGTTTGTTGCTCTGTAAGGACTGACCTTTCATTTAAGCATTGAGGATGACAGTGACTGTTTATAATAACCATAACACTGTGTGTCAACAGGTCCTCTATAGTGCTAGTGGGTTCTTGGCTAAAAACAGAGACACTTTCCCAACTGATATTGTGTTGCTTTTGAGGTCATCAGAAAACAGTGTAATTCGCCAACTTGTCAACCACCCTCTGACCAAAACAGGTAAGGCAGTTGATGTTTGGAAAAGTTTCCCTAAGCCCCATCAAGTAGTTTCTATTGACATGATTTATTTGTGACCATAGTCCACATAGTTTATTTTCAATTCACTAAATATTCACTTATTCCTAATCTAAGGGAGACATAAAAAGTAATACAAAGATACAAGGTTTCTCTATAAAGAAAAACATTTGACAACCTCACCAGAAAATATGGAAGAGTTCACTCTACTCAAAAGAAAGTCTGCCGTTTTCAGGAATGGACAACCGGAGATGGCCCCTGGTGTTCATGGGCTCTCTATGTATTAAGTTTATATCATCCTTTCTTAGTCCTCTCATTACTCACCCTCACTTTTATTTATTGTCGGAAAATATATGATTTGAGTTCTTCACATTGTAGTTTAAAATACTTCTGTAAATGTTTTAGTGGTTTTAATGATGTATAACTGAAATATTTAGCCAATAAAATTGGATTTTTCACATAAAGACTCCATATATACATCCCCATAACCAATAGAGAGCATATTAATCATACAAATGATCTCCCACACAGCCCCTGTAACCTCTGTAATCTCTCCTCCCCTCCCCATAACCCTTCTCTGATTGTGCAAACACCATTTGTTGAAAACATTATTCTCCCTCCTTTGAATTGCTTCCATATCCTCAAATATATATGTAAAAGTCTTGTTCCAGACCCTGAGCATGACATCCGTGGGGTCACCTTTTATTTAAATGCTTAAATAAGTAAGCCTTATTTAAGTATTAAAATTGCAGAATAAGATAAAATAGCACCCCAACTAAGAACGATAGCTGTAATTCAAGGCCAAGGCTTACTGGCTTCTACAACCTTCATTGTTTCACTACCTTGACTGGTACAGAGCACACACCTGAATGTTAAGACTGATAGTTTATATTGACTTTATTCACATTTGATTTGCAAAAAACACTTTATGTGACTTTACAGCTCACTGTGAAGCTCAGCTTGAGTTAGGAAAAAAACTCAGAAACTATTTAAAACAGACACATATACCTCACATACAGTACGAGTTCATTCTTCACCATATTCTGCCCATCTCTTCTCTCAAATGAGAGGAAAGCAGTCAGTCACCTCTACCTTTCCCATTGTGTCAAGTGAGGAAGGTGGGATAGTTTTTTTTGTTGTTGTTGTTGTTGTTGTTGTTGTTGTTGTTGTTGTTTTTAATTTGGGATTTGTGGTAGCTGAGCATGGTGGTCCATGTTTGCACTGCTAGAAGTCAGGAGGCTAAAGCAGGAGTATGAGGTCATTCTGGAATATATAGCAGCATTCTTTCAAAAAAGATGAAAAGCAAGAGGAAAAGGAACAGGAAGGGGAGGAGGGAGAAAAGGAAGAGGGAGAGGAGGAGGAAACAAAACCCAAATCAGGAAAGATTCATTATAGCCTGTCAGTGGTGGCACATGCCTTTAGTGTTTGGAGTTAGATGCAGGCAGATCTCTATGAAGTTGAAGCCAACCTGGTCTACACAGTAAGGACCAGGGCAGCCAGGGCTAAACAAAGAAAGCCTGTCTGAAAAAACAAACAAACAAAATTATTATTTTTTACATACTATCCTTTATCCTTATTTGAATAAATAAGTAACTGAGTTTCTGAGTCTTAATATGCTCAGAATACTTTAAATAAGTAAAAAAAATTTTTTTCCAGCCACCAAGGATACAAAAAGACAAATAAATGTTATCTGCATTCCCATAGGTAATCTGCCACTTTCTAAAACTAAAAATATAATAAACTATCAGATGTGGAATTCTGAGAAATCCACAAACCTGACCAAGGTAAGACTATGCAGCTCCAAGCCTGCTCATCTGCACCTCCTTGGTGCCCCTTGGAGCTCCCTTCTGTGCCCTTTGGTGCCTCCAAGCCTGCTCATCTGCACCTCCTTGGTGCCCCTTGGAGCTCCCTTCTGTGCTCTTTGGTGATAGCAAACTATTCTCTCTGTCCCTTTTCTTTTTCTTCTTGATTAGCAGATGTGTATATTATGTTTGCTTTACTGACTACTGCTAAAACACCATGCCTTTCTGGTATATTCCTAATATATATTTTTTTAATCTTCAAATGTTATACAGTTGCCAAATAAAAATGTGCATGTGGCCAAGGTCAGAAACTTTCATGTTCTGCACAAGACCAGCCCACACACAAATGAGGCTAACCCAGCAATTCTTAAAGTACAAATAGCAATAACATGTGTGGATTTGTGCATTTAATACCTAGACTAAGATAAACTGATGGGAAAATACCACATAGTTCTTGTAGATCACAATGTGTAGATGATGGTAAGGCCTCACTGTCTTCTTTGGTCTTCTTAGGGTGGAACTAGAGATGTCACATGCCACGCCTGTGAAACCACCAATGTGAAAACACAAACAGTCTCATCCTATTTTAGAGTAAGATGTTCAACTATGATACATTATATTTAAGGTTACTGTTCATTCTAAATGAATTAGACATAAAAATGTATAACTGGCAAAAGACAATGTTTATTATCCCCATCTACTGCAATGGATACAGGATATGTTAGCACATAATTTCATTTGTGGATCAGTTTATTTTGGTATTTCTCCTGTGAAGTAATGAACTCCATGAAAATTGTAATAGAATTTATAACTTTATTAAAGTTTATTCTTATGAAATGGATACAGTGGCATTTGCCTTTAATCCCAGAAGTGGCTGGCAGATCTCTGTTAAGTTCAAAGCTGGCCTGGTCTACACAGCAAGTTCTAGGACTGCCATGACCACATAAGTAAGACTCTGTCAGAGAGAGAGAGAGAGAGAGAGAGAGAAACTGAGAGAGAGAAACTGAGAGAGAGAAACTGAGAGAGAGAAACAGAGAAACTGAGAGAGAGAAACTGAGAGAGAGAAACTGAGAGAGAGAGAGGCAAAGTGACAGAGAGAGACAGAGAGAAACTGAGAGAGAGAGAAAGAGAGAGAGAGAGAGAGAGAGAGACAGAGAGAGAGAGGGAGGGAGGGAGGGAGGGAGAAACAGAGAGGAATGCCATTAATCCCAACACTAAGAAGTCAGAGGCTGGCAGATCTCTGTGAGGTCAAGGACAGCCTGGTCTACATAGTAAGCTCTAGGATAGCCAGGACTACATAGTGATATGTGTCTTGAAAAACAGACAGACAGACAGACAGACAGACAGACAGACAGACAGACAGACAGACACAGAGACAGATATGTCTATGCATCCAAATGCATTCCCACTAGAATAAAAATTAAAAACAAGGGCAAGGAAGAGATCACCAGACACAGTAGCACACCATGACTTATGAGTAAGGTGACCTTTCTTGGACTTTATGGGAGAAAGAAAAGGAAAGAAGCCCTCTTCTCCCTGTGGTCAAGCACCTGAAATAACCATTCTCAGTATAGTTCCAGCTTCACTTATCTCTTTTGAACCAGCCATCCAGAATGACAAAGAAAATGCCACCTGAAACCTGGAAATCACTAGGAATGTCACTTAATATGGACGTCATGGATGCAATCAGATTAAACATACTATTGGTGTCCAGTGAATGAATGCATTCCTATAATGAAGTCATGAACCAATTTTGAACTGTCTGAATACTTGTGTTCATGATAATATGTGTATTGTCACAACCCTAAGTCTATAGCTGACTCAAATACTCCTTGAGTATTGCCTGGCACGTTTACATGCTTACATCCACTGCTAATAAGTCCTGTTATACTATCAAGCAGCAGATGTGAACCATTAAACATACATACAGCCAGACTAGTTTTTTTTTTTTGAGTTGTCCACACCATTATCATACCATTGTTGTTAGCATCACACACTGTATGAATGTTAAATCAGATCAGGTCATGAGAATCATTTTAATCATCAGGGTGAATTAAAAACTGACAGCGGATTATTCCATGAAGTATGTAACATGTTCTCGAGCTATCTTTTTATTCTGCCAACTAGAGTGGAACAAGGGTGACTATGCTTAGTCCTAAGAAAATCCAAGTGCCTAAATTGCTCAGAAAGCCAGCAGCCATTGTTACATTTGGATCCCAGTGCCAGGCAGATGTTTGCATGGCTAAAGGAAGGATGACTCACAGATAATGTAATGAGAGAACTTCAGAGTAGCAGATGCAACTGTTTGGGAGGATGACATCGGAGCTGGTCCACAGCAGATCACTTAGATGCAGCAGATTTCTCAGATGTCTAACTTCAGTATTTGGGTTGCACTGGCCATGGAACTCTAGATGTTTGCATTTCTAACACTAAAAGCCAGTCCTCCCCTGCTGTATCTATTCTCTGCCTTGCCAGGAAGTTCTGATCCTGATCCTGGTCTTAGAGATGACTACTTTGCTGAGGTTCCTCTTTTAATGGACTCTGTTAATCCTAATAGGTTATTCTTCTTTTTCCCATTGTCTCCATAGTTTTTTTATTAGATATTTTCTTTATTTACATTTCAAATGTTATTCCCTTCCTTGGTTTTACCTCCAACCCCCCCCCATCCAGTCCCCCCTCCCCTTGCTTATCAACCCACCCATTCCTGTTTCCCTGTCCTGGCATTCCTCTACACTGAGGCGGCATCCAGTCTTCTCAGGACCAAGGGCCTCTCCTCCCATTGATGTCCAACAAGGTCATTCTCTGCAACATATGCAGCTGGAGCCATGTGCCCCTCCATGTGTACTCTTTGGTTGGTGGTTTAGTCCCAGGGAACTCTGGGGGTATTGGTTGGTTCATACTGTTGTTCCTCCTATGAGGCTACAAGCTCCTTCAGCTTCTACTGTTCTTTCTCTAGCTCCTCCATTGGGTACCTTGTGCACAGTCCAATGGTTGGCTGAGAGCATCCACCTCTGTATTAGTCAGAAACGGGCAGATCCTCTTTATCTTAAAGCATAAGCTATTGGTGTTCTGTTCAGGAAATTTTCCCCTGTGCTCATGTGCTCAAGGCTCTTCTCCACTTTTTTTTCTACTAGTTTCAGTGTATCTGTTTTTAGGTGGAGGTCCTTAATCTACTTGGACTTGAGCTTTGTACAAGGAGATAAAAATGGTTTGATTTACATTTTTCTACATGCTGACCGCCAGTTGAACCAGCACCATTTGTTGAAAATGCTGTCTTCTTTCCACTGGATGGTTTTAACTCCTTTGTCAAAGATCAAGTGACCATAGATGTGTGGGTTCATTTCTGGATCTTCAATTCTATTCCACTGATCTTCCTGCTTGTCTTTATACCAATACCATGTAATATTTATCACTCTTGCTCTGTAGTATAGCTTAAAGTCAGGGATGGTGAATTCTCCCGAGGTTCTTTTATTGTTGAGAATAGGTTTTGCTAGTCTAGGTATTTTATTATTCTAGATGAATTTGAAAATTGCTCTTTCTAACTATGAAGAATTGAGTTGGAATTTTGATGGGGATTGCATTGAATCTGTAGATTGCTTTGGGCAAGATGGCCATTTTTATTATATTAATTCTGCCAATCCATTAGCATGAGAGATCTTTCCATCTTTTAAGATCTTCGATTTCTTTCTTCTTTCTTCAGATCCTTGAAGTTCTTGTCACACATATCTTTCTCTCGCTTGATTAGAGTCACACCAAAGTATTTTATATTATTTGTGATTATTGTGAAGCATGTCATTTCCCTAATTACTTTCTCAGCCTGTTTACCCTCTGAGTAGAGGAAAGCTACTGATTTGTATGAGTTAATTTTATATTCAGAGAATTGGCTGAAGTTTTTTTATCAGGTTTAAGAGATCTCTGGTGGAATTTTTGCGGTCACTTAAGTATACTGTCACATCATCTGCAGGTATTGATAACTTGACTTCTTCCTTTCCAATTTGTTTCAGGTTGACCTCCTTTTGTTGTTTAATTGCTTTAGCTAGAACTTCAAGTACTATACTGAATAGATATCGAGAGAGAAGGCAGCCTTGTCTAGACTCTGACTTTAGAGGGATTGCTTCAAGTTTCTCTCCATTTAGTTTGATGTTAGCTACTGATTTTCAGTATATTGCTTTCACTATGTTTAGGTATGGGCCTTGATTCCAGATCTGTCCAAGACTTTTAAAATGAAGGAATATTGAATTTTGTCAAATGCTTTTGCAGCATCTTATGAAATGATCCTGTGTGTTTTTTTTCTTTGAGTTTGTTTATGTAGTGTATTACATTGATGGATTTCCAAATAATTGAGCCATCCCTGCGCCCCTGGGATGAAGTCTACTTGATTGTGGTGAATAATCTTTTTGATGTGTTCTTGGATTCCGTTGGCAAGAATTTTATTGAGTATTTTTTCTCTTTTTTTTTTTTATTAGATATTTTCTGTATTTACATTTCAAATGTTATCCTGAAAGTTCCCTATACCCTCCCCCTGCCCTGCTCCCCTACCCACTCACTCCCACTTCTTGGCCCTGGCATTCCCCTGTACTGGGGCATATAAAGTTTGCTAGACCAAGGGGCCTCTCTTCCCAATGATTGCTGACTAGGCCATTGTCTGCTACATATGCAGCTAGAGACACGAGCTCTGGGGGTACTGGTTAGTTCAGATTTTCATTCCACCTATAAGATTGCAGACTCCTTCAGCTCCTTGGAAAATTTCTCTAGCTCCTTCATTGGGGGCTCTGTGTTCCATCCTATAGATGACTGTGGCAGCCTCATTTATAATATCCAGAAGCTGGAAAGAACCCAGATGTCCCTCAACAGAAGATTGGATACAGAAAATGTGGTACATTTACACAATAGAGTACTACTCAGCTATTAAAAACAATGAATTTATGAAATTCTTGGACAAATGGATGTATCTGGAGGATATTATCCTGATTAAGGTAACCCAATCACAAAAGACATCATTAGATATACACTCACTGATAAGTGGATATTAGCCCAGAAACTTAGAATGCCCCAGATACAATTTTTAAAAGACAAGAAAATCAAGAAGGAAGACTAAAGTGTGGATACTTCATTCCTCCTTAGAATAGGGAACAAAATACCCATGGAAAGAGTTACAGAGACAAAGTTTGGAGCTAAGATGAAAGGATGGACCATCCAGAGACTAGCCCACCCAGGGATCCATCCCATAATCAGCCACAATACCCAGATACTATTGCATATGCCAGCAAGACTTTGCTAAAAGGACCCTGATATAGCTGTCTCAAGTGAGGCTATGCCAGTGCCTGGCAAATACAGAAGTGGATTGTCGAGTATTTTTGAATCAATATTCATAAGGTAAATTGGTCTGAAGTTCTCTTTGTTTGGTCTTTGTGTGGTTTAGGTATAAACATAACTGTGGCTTCGTAGAAAGAATTGGGTAGTGTTCCTTCTGATTCTACTTTGTGAAATAGTTTGAAGAGCATTTGTTTTAGATCTTCTTGGAAAGTCTGATAGATTTCTACACTCAAACCATCTAGCTTTTTGTCTACACCCAACCACCTAGCTTTTCATTCATTTCTACACTCAAACCATCTAGCTTTTCATTCATTTGCTACACTCAAACCATCTAGCTTTTCATTCATTTCTACACTCAAACAATCTAGCTTTTTTTTTCTTTCTTTCTTTCTTTCTTTTTTTTTTTTTTTTTTTGGTTGGGAGACTTTTAATGACTGCTTCTATTTCTTTAGGAGTTATGGGACTATTTAGATGGTTTATCTGGTCCCAATTTAACATTGTATTGGCATCTAATATAGAAAATTGTCCATTTATAAGATTTTCCAGAGTTAATTCTATATCCAGCTACTACACTAAAGCTGTTTATCAGGTTTAGGAGTTCTCTGGTGGAGTTTTTGGGGTCACTTATATATACTATCATATCATCTGCAAATAGCGATAATTTGAGTTCTTCCTTTCCNGTACTCACTGATATGTGGATCTTAGCCCAGAAACCTATACTACCCAAGATACAATTTACTAAACACATGATACTCAAGAAGAAGGAAGATCAAAATGTGGACACGTCACCCCTTCCTAGAATTAAGAACAAAGTACACATTGAAAGAGTTAAAGAGATCATGTGTGAAGCTGATTCCAAAGGATGGACCCAATGACTGCAGCTGCCAGGGATCCATCCCACAATCAGCCACCAAACATAGACACTATAGCATATGCCAGCAAGATGGTGCTGAAAGGGCCCGGATATAGCTGTCTCGGGGGGGAAAATATACCAATGCCTGGCAAACATGGAGGTGGAAGCTCACAGTCAGCTATTAGATGGAACACAGGATTCCCAAGGAAGAAGGAGCTAGAGAAAGTACCCAAGGAGCTGAAGGGGTCTTCAACCCTCTAGGTGGAAGGATAACCATGAACTAACTAGTACCCCCTGAGCTCATGTCTCTAGCTACATATATAGAAGAGGATGGCCTAGTTGGCCATCAGTGGGAAGAGAGGCCCCTTGGTCATACAGACTTTATATGCCCCAATACAGGGGAATGCCAGGGCCAAGAAGTGGGAGCAGATGGGTAGGGGAGCAGGGCCTGGAGGGGGGAGGGTATAGGGAACTTTCTGGATAACACTTGAAATGTAAATGAAGAAAATATCTAATAAAAGTTGGTAGTAAAGTAGTAAAGTTTCTTATATGAATGTGGGTGCCCTCTCATTGGGAACATAGACGTTCAGAATTGAGAGATCTTCTTGTTAGATTTTTCCTATAATGAGTATTAAGTGTCCTTCCTTAAATCTTTTGATGACTTTTGGTTGAAAGTCGATTTTATCTGATATTAGAATGGCTACTCCCACTTGTTTCTTGGAACCACTTGCTTAGAAAATTGTTTTCTAGCCCTTTACTCTGAGGTTGAGTTTGTCTTTGACACTGAGTTGCATTTCCTGTATGCAGGAAAATGCTGCGTCCTATTTACATATCCAATCAGTTAGTTTTTGTCTTTTTATTGGGGAATTGAATCCATTGATGTTAAGAGATATTAAGGAATAGTGATTGTTGCTCCCTGTTATTTTTTATGTTTTGTTTGTTTGTTTGTTTGGTCCTCTTCTTTTGGGTTTGTTAAAAGATTACTTTCTTGCTTTTTCTAGAGTGTAGTTTCCCTCCTTATGTTCCTGTTTTCCATCTATTATCCTTTGTAGGGCTGAATTTGTAGAAATATCTTGCATGAATTTGGTTTTGTCATGAAATATCTTGGTTTTCTGTCTATGGTAGTTGACAGTTTTGTTGCGTATAGTAGCCTGGGTTGGCATTTGTGTTCTCTTAGGGTCTGTATCAGATATTCCCAGGATCTTCTGGCTTTCATAGTCTCTGGGGAGAAGTCAGGTGTAATTCTGATAGGTCTGGCTTTATATGTTACTTGGAATTTTTCCCTTACTGCTTTTAATATTCTTTCTTTGTTTAGTGCATTTGATGTTTTGATTATTGTATAATGGGAGAAATTTCTCTTTTGGCCCAAACTATTTGGAGTTCTGTAGGCTTCTTGTATGTTCATGGACATCTCTTTCTTTAGGTTGGGGAAGTTTTTTTCTATAATTTTGTTGAAGATATTTACTGGCCCTTTAAGTTGGGAATCTTCACTCTCTTCTAGACATTATCCTTAGGTTTGATCTTCTCATTGTATCCTAAATTTCATGGGTGTTTTGGGTTAGGAGCTTTTTGCATTTTGCTTTTTCTTTGATTGTTGTGTCAATGTTTTCTATGGAATCTTCTCCACCTGAGATTCCATCTCTTGTATTCTATTAGTGATGCTTGCATCTATGACTCCTGATCTCTTTCCTAGGTTTTCTATCTCAGTGTTATCTCCCTTTGTGGTTTCTTTATTGTTTCTATTTCCATTTTTATATCCTGGATGGTTTCGTTCAGTTCCTTTACCTATTTGGTTGTGCTTTCCTATAATTCTTTAAGGGATTTTTGTGTTTCCTCTTTAAGGGCTTCTACCTATTTACCTGTATTGTATTATATTTCTTTAAAGGAGTTGTTTATATCCTTCTTAAATTCCTCGATTATTATCATCATGAGGTGTGATTTTAAATCAGAGTCTTGCTTTTCTGGTGTGTTGGGTTCACTGTGGTGGGAGAACTGGGTTCTGATGATGCCAATTAGCCTTGGTTTCTGTTGCTTATGTTCTTGCACTTGCCTTTTGCCATCTGGTTATCTCTAATGTTAGCTGGTCTTGTTGTCTCTGACTGTGGCTTGTATGTCCTCTAAGCCTGGGTGTCAATATTCCTGGGAGACCAGTTCTTTCTGGGAGAAATCTAGGTATGGAGAGCTATGGTGCAGGATCAGCTCTGGGGTGCAGACAGAGATCAAAAGGATCCTGTCCCCAGCTGATCCTTGGTTCCTGCATCCTGATGGCTCTGTGAGGGTCCCTCTTAGGTGAGAAATTTCAAGAGAAGTAGTAGACTTACCTGTGCTCACAGGTGTGTAGACACTCCTGGGAGACCAACTCTCTCCCAGCTGTATTTGTCTATGTAGCTCTGTGGCAAGGATCAACTCTGAGTGAAGAAGGGAAACCGGAAGGCCCCTGTTCGGAGGTTTCTGTTAGATTATTCTTGACTGACTGAAAATTGGTTACTATTTTAATGAAGTATTGGTACAGAATACTGTTTAATATCTATGTTAATAAAATATTCTCCACAAATCAATTTGATAATAAACTATAACACTGTTTAATTATTAAGTGGATATCACTTTGATTATTTTTATGTGTCCTATATATGAAACTAACTTCCCTGCCCTAATTTTAAACTACATGATTCCAACAGAAGTTAAAGTGTTTGCTTCTTATACTTTCTACAAAGACATAATAGGACAAGGTAATTACTATATAAAGTAAATTAACCAATTTGTGTGTCTCAATATTGTAATTTGGTATGTTTGCTTGATAGGATATAATTACTTAGATAGTATATAAAAATAAGTAAATAAATTTATCACTTAACTAGTGGTAAACCTTAAGCATTTGTCAGCAAACTTTTTATAGGCATCCTCCTAGTTATTGCCTCTCCATATTTATCATTGAATCTGTAATATTTAGAGAGTTGCTCTTCATTCTATCAGATCTTTTCTCACTTACTGTGACTAGCCACTTGTAACATTAAATTTTAAAACTGTAATCTTGTAATAAAAATGAAGATCTACAAACTCAAACATTTTTAATATCATACCATAAAATTGATTCTTGTTGTATATTATAGTACTCCTTGATGGATTTATTATCTAAAATGGTAGTGGGTCAACCTCATTTTGTCCGTTGCATCAAACCAAATAATGAGCGACAGGCAAGAAAGTATGACAAGGAGAAAGTTCTGCTCCAGCTGCGTTGCACAGGGATTTTGGAAACAGCAAGAATTCGAAGGCTTGGTTATTCACATCGGATACTCTTCGCTAACTTTATAAAGAGGTATGTGTATTACTTAAGTTTCCATTTTGCTGTTTATGTTTTTAAAAACCTTCACGAGGATTGTAGAACATAAGGCAGCAAGTAGTCTAGGCACCTAAGGGAGGAAGCATTTTATTTGTGCAGTAAAAAGACAATGTAGCTATTATTAGTTGAGTCTGGGAGAATCTGCTGTACTCTGGGAAGCCTCTGTGGTGAGAGAAGATGCATGTGAAAGATGCTGAAGGGTCAAGGGTCTAAGGCTCTGTACTAAAGAGCTGAGAGATCTGAGTTCTCAACCCAATGCTACCACTTGCTGTGTAGCCATGGGACCACACCAACAGTTCTGAAGTAGAAGATATGATGTCCCTCAAAAGATACCTACCAATATTGGGAAACATTTGGGGATGTCATGTCTTAGACATGGGTACTCCCACGTAGAGGGTAGGAGCTTAGTATGTAGCTAATCATGTCATCTACATCTCAGAGGGCAGCTCCCATAACAAAGATCTCCATAACCAAATGCCAGCAGTAGGGGGTTAAGAACCCTGGCCTCTGTGGTATTTCAGTTTCTTCACCTCTTAAGTCTGCTATGACCATCTGATAGAATGGTTATAAAGATTACATTGAATAATGTCATGTCTACGGAGACTTGGTAGATTTAGAAAATCAATTAAATGTATATGTCAATTTAATCTTTTCTAATTTAAGAAAGAATGCATTAAGTACAAAGAGTTCTTAACACATAAAATCATTGTAAAATTAAATTTTTATATAGGAAATGTATTTTAAGTACTACATTAGTGTCAATGCTAAGGCTCAGTGATTTAAATATTTAATATTTTAAATGCCCATGTAAATCACTAAAAAGGTCAATAAATAAGTGCCTTACTTAGGGTTTTACTGCTGTAAACAGACACTATAACCAAGACAACTCTTACAAGGACAATATTTTTTTAATATTTCAATTTTAACTGTATTCTTTATTAGATATTTTCTTTATTTACATTTAAAATGTTATCCCCTTTACTAGTTTCCCCTCTGAAAATTTCCTATCCTCTCCCTTCCTCCTCCTGCTCCTGAACCCACCCACTCCTGCTTCCTGGTCCAGGCATTCCCCTATACTGGGGCATAGAACCTTCACATGACCATAGAGCCTCTCCTCCCATTGATGACCAACTAGGCTGTTCTCTGCTACATATGCAGCTGGAGTCACGAGTTCCACCATATGTTTTCTTTGATAGGTGGTTGAGTGCCAGGGAGCTCTAGGGGAACTTGTTAGTTCATACTGTTGCTCCTCCTGAGAGGCTGCAAACCCCTTCAGCTCCTTGAGTACTTTCTCTAGCTCCTTCACTAGGACCCTGTGCTCCATCTAATGAATGACAGAGAGCAACTACTTATGTAGATGTAGAGGCACCGGCAGAGCCTCTTAGGAGACAGCTTTATCAGGCTCCTGTCAGCAAGCTCTTTTTGGCATCTGCCATAGTGTCTGGGTTTTGGGTTTGTTTATGGGATGAATCCCCAGGTGGGGAAGTTTCTGGATGATCATTCCATCAGCCTCTGCTCTGAATTTTGTCTCTGTAATTCCTTCCATGGGTATTTTGTTCCCACTTCTAAGAAAGATCGAAGTATCCACACTTTGGTCTTCCTTCTTGAGTTTCATGTATTTTGCAAATTGTGTCTTAGGTATTCTGAGCTTCTGGGATAATATCCACTTATCACTGAGTGCATATCATGTGTGTTCTTTTATGATTGGGTTACACCTCATGTAGGATATTCTCCAGATCCTTCAATTTGTCTAAGAATTTCATGAATTCATTGTTTGTAATAGCTGAGTAGTACTCCATTGTGTAAACTTACCACATTTCCTGTATCCATTCCTCTGTTGAAGGAATTCTGGGTTCTTTCCAGGTTCTTGCTATTATAAATAAAGCTGCTATTAACATAGTTGAGCATGTGTCCTTATTAAAAGTTGGAGCATCTTCCAGGTATATGCCCAGGACTGCTACTGCCAGATCTTCTGGTAGAAGTATGGCCAATTTTCTAAGAAACCACTAAACTGATTTCCAGAGTGGTTGTACTAGCTTGCAATCCCACCAGCAATGGAGGAGTGTTCCTCTTTCTCCACATCCATGCCAGTATCTGCTGTCAACTGAGTTTTTGTTGTTAGCCATTCTGACTGGTGTGAGGTGGAATCTCAGTGTTGTTTTGGTTTGCATTTCCCTGATGATTAAGGATGTTGAACATTTTTTCACGTGCTTCTCAGCCATTTGGTATTCCTCAGTAGAGAATTTTTTGTTTAGCTTTGTATACCATTTTAATAGGGTTATTTGGTTTCTGGAAGCCCAACTTCTTTTCTTCTTTTTTTTTCCCCTGCATTTTTTATTATGATGCCATCTTGTTTTCTTTTTTTTATTAGATATTTTCTTCATTTACATTTCAAATGCTATCCCAAAAGTCCCCTATACCCTCCTCCCACCCTGTTCCCCTACCCACCTATTCCCACTTCTTGGCCCTGGCATTCCCCTGTACTAGGGCATATAAAGTTTGCTAGACCAAGGGGCCTCTCTTCACAATATGGCAGACTGGGCCATCGTCTGCTACATATGCAGCTAGAGACATGAGCTCTGGAGGTACTGATTAGTTCATATTGTTGTTATACCTATAGGGTTGCAGACCCCTTCAGCTCTTGGGTACTTTCTCTAGCTCCTATATTGGAAGCCCTGTGTTCCATCCTTTAGATGACTGTGAGCATCCACTTCTGTATTTGCCAGGCACTGGTGGAACAGTCTGTGGATGGTCCATACTTTCGACTTAGCTCCAAACTTTGTCTCTGCAACTCCTTCCGTGGGTATTTTATTCCCTGTTCTAGGGAGGAATGAAGTATCCACCCGTTGGTCTTGCTTTTTTATTTTCTTGTGTTTTGGAAGCCCAACTTCTTGAGTTGTTTATATATATTGGATACTAGCCCACTATCAGATTTAGGATTGGTAAAGATCTATTTCCCAATCTGTTGGTTGCCGATTTGTCTTATTGACAGTGTCCTTTGCCTTACAGAAGCTTTGCAATTTTCCCCTATGCTGATGTGCTCAAGAGTCTTCCCCACTTTCTTTTCTACTAGTTTGTGTATCTGGTTTTAGGTGGAGGTTCTTGATCCACTTGGACTTGAGCTTTGTACAAAGAAATAAGTATGGATCGATTTACATTCTTCTACATGCTAACTGCCAGTTGAGTCAGCACCATTAGTTAAAATGCTGTCTTCTTTCCACTGGATGGTTTTAATTCCTTTGTCAAACATCAAATGACCATAGGTTAGTGAGAATTTTATTGAGTATTTTTGCGTCGATATTCATAAGGGAAATTGGTCTGAAGTTCTCTTTGTTGTGTCTTTATGTGGTTTAGGTATCAGAGTAATTGTGGCTTCATAGAATTAATTGGGTAGCGTACCTTCAGTTTCTATTTTGTTGAATAGTTTGAGAAGAACTGGAATTAGATCTTCTTTGAAGGTCTGATAGAACTCGGCACTAAACCCATCTGGTCCTGGGCTTTTTTTGGTTGGGAGACTATTAATGACTGCTTCTATTTCTTTAGGAGATATAGGACTGTTTAGGTCATTAATCTGATCCTGGTTTAACTTTGGAACTTGGTATCTGTCTAGAAAGTTATCCATTTCATCCAGATTTTCCAGTTTTTTTGAATATAACCTTTTGTAGAAAGATCTGATGGTGTTTTGGATTTCCTCCGGATCTGTTGTTATGTCTCCCTTTTCATTTCTGATTTTGTTAATTAGGATGCTGTCCCTGTGCTGTCTAGTGAGTCTAGCTAAGAGTTTATCTATCTTGTTGACTTTCTCAAAGAACCAGCTCCTGGTTTGATTGATTCTTTGAATAGTTCTTTTTGTTTCCACATGGTTGATTTCATCCCTGAATTTGATTATTTCCTGCCTTCTACTCCTCTTGGGTGAATTTGCTTCCATTTGTTCTAGAGCTTTTAGGTGTGCAGTCAAGCTGCTAGTGTATGCTCTCTCCAGTTTCTTTTTGGAGGAACTCAGAGCTATGAGTTTACCTCTTAGAACTGCTTTCATTGTGTCCCATAAGTTTGGGTATGTTGTGGCATCATTATCATTAAACTCTAGAAAGTCATTAATTTCTTTCTTTATTTCTTCCTTGACCAAGGTATCGTTGAGTAGACTGTTGTTCAGTTTCCATGTGAATGTTGGTGTTCTGTTATTTATGTTGTTATTGAAGATCAGCCTCAGTCCATGGTGATCTGATAGGATGTATGAGATTATTTCAATATTTTTGTATCTGCTGAGGTCTGTATTGTGACCAATTATATGGTCAATTTTGGAGAGGGAACCATGAAATGCAGAGAAGAAAGTATATCCTTTTGTTTTAGGATGAAATGTTCTATAGATATCAGTTAAATCCATTTGTTTCATAACTTCTGTTAGTTTCACTGTGTCTCTGTTTATTTTGTGTTCCCCTGATCTGTCCATTGATGAGGATGTTGAGGTGTTGAAATCTCCCACAATTATTGTGTGAGGTGCAATGTGTGTTTTGAGCTTTACTAATGTTTCTTTAATGAAAGAGGATGCCCTTGCATTTGGAGCATAGATGTTCAGAATTGTGAGCTCATCTTGGTAAATTTTACCTTTGATGAGTATGAAGTGTCCCTCCTTATCTTTTTTGATAACTTTATGTTGAAAGTTGTTTTTATTCAATATTAGAATAATATTAGCTTGTTTATTTGGACCATTTGCTTTGAAAATTGGTTTCCAGCATTTTACTCTGAGGTAGTATCTGTCTTTGTCCCTGAGGTGGGTTTCCTATATGCAGCAAAATATTAAGTCCTCTTTGTGTAGCCTGTCTGTTACTCTGTCTTTTTATTGGGGAATTGAGTCCATTGATCTTAAGAGATATTAAGGGAAAGTAATTGTTGCTTCCTGTTATTTTTGTTGTCAGAGTTAGAATTCTGTTCCTGTGGCTATCTTCTTTTGGGTTTGTTGAAAGATTACTTTCTTGGTTTTTCTAGAGCATAGTTTCCCTCCTTGTGTTGGAGTTTTTCCCTTTATTATCCGTTGAAGGGCTGCATTTTTGGAAAGATACTGTTAGAATTTGGTTCTGTCATAGAATACCTTGGTTTCTTCATCTATGGTAATTGAGAGTTTTGCTGGGTATAGTAGCCTGGACTGGCATTTGTGTTTTCTTAGGGCCTAAATCTTTTTGTTATGTTTGCATCTATGGTTCCTGACTTCTTTCCTAGGTTTTCTATTTCTAGGGTTGTCTCCCTTTGTGGTTTCTTAATTACTTCTACTTCCATTTTTAGATCATGAATGGTTTTGTTCAATTCTTTCACCTGTTTGGATGTATTTTCTTGTTTTTCTTTAAGGGAGCTATTTATGTCCATCTTATAGTCCTCAATCATCATCATGAGAAGTGACTTTAAATCCATATCTTGCTCCTCTGGTGTGATGGTGTATCCAGAACTTGCTATGGTGGGAGAGATGCATTCTGATGATGTCAATTAAACTTGATTTCTCTTGCTTCTGTTCTTATGCTTGCCTCCTGCCATCTGAATATCTCAAGTGCTCCCTGACCTGGATATATCTGATTGGAACCTGTCCTTCCTGTAATCCCAATTGAGTCAGAACTTCTCAGAGTCCAGCTTTCTTTGTGATCCTGTGATTCTAGGATCCTGTGATGCTGATATTCTGGGTGTGTCAGAGTTCCTGGGAGTCAGTCTTCCTCTGAGACCCTGAGATCCTGGTGTGACCAAGCTCCTGGGATCCTGGGATCTTGGGATCCTGGGATCCTGGGATCCTGAGATCCTAAGATCCTGGTTGTGTTAGAGAGCCTGAAAGTGGTACCTCCTCTGGGGATCATGGGGCTGGCTGCTAAGTTTGAAACCAAGTTAGACCAGTGCTGACTGAAAGGAACCTGAGCCACTGGTCAGGCAGCCTTCCTGTGTCCGTGCTCCAGCTAGCCCTAGGCACTTCCACTTCTGTTGGGACAGATACTGTATTCCACTCACCAGTGATCTTAAGATCCTGGGTCTGCTAGGGCACCTGGGGGTTGGCAGTGGAGAGTCCTCTAGGGACAGTAGGACTGTCCTCTGAGTTCAGGGCCAAGGTGGCCCGGCACTGGCACTGACCAGAAGGAACCCCAACAATATATATTTTTATTGGATATCTTATTTATTTATGTTTCAAATGTTATTCCCTTTCCCAATCTCCCCTTATCCTGCTTCTATGAAAGTGTTCCCCCACCAACCAACCCACTCCAATCTTCCCACCCTCACATTCCCCTACTCTGGGGCATTGAGCCTTCACAGGACCAAAGGCCTCTTCTTCCCCTGATGCCCAACAAGGCTGTCCTCTGCTACATATATAGCTGGAGCCATGGGTCCCTCATTGTACTCCTTGCTTGGTGGTTTAGACCCTGGGAGCTCTGGTTGGTTGATGTTATTGCTCTTTGTATGGGGTTGCAAACCCCTTCAGTTCATAAGGACAACATTTAATCAGAGCTGGCTTACAGGTTCAGAGGTTTAGTCCATCATCATCAAGGTAGGAACATGGCAGAATCTGGGCAGGCATGGTACAGGAAAAGCTGAGAGGTTTTCTTCTCTCAGGTATGTCAAGTTGACAACCCAGTTTAGCCATTACAATGAGTACCAGTGCTTTAAAGTCAAACTCAGCTTGAACCCCAATCCTGTCATTTACTAAATATTCATACTCAATGTGATTTAAGTCCTGTAAGCCTCTATAATGTGACTTTCTAGTTATCTTCACACATAAATCATAAACATATTTCGTGTGCTTATGAGTATTAAATGATTTCCTATATATGAAGTATATGAACCAAATGGAGAGCAACCACAGGAGTGAAACTACAGAAAACTCTTGGTTTGTATCTATCTCACTTTGCTGTCATTCTGGGAATATATAAGAAAGCCAATCATTAAATCTGGAAATCTCAGCCCTTCAACATGACAGAGTTGCTGAGTGGCTACCACAGTTGAGATGTTGGACCACTGCACAAACAAACCAGACATTTTTATCATTTTCAGGTATTACATTCTCTGCTACAAATCCAGTGAAGAGCCCCCAGTGAGCCCAGACACCTGTGCCGTCATTTTGGAAAAGGCTGGTCTTGATAACTGGGCTCTTGGAAAAACGAAAGTAATATTTTTATATAATTTTGATGGAGAAATGATGACTGGATTTATAGAAGTTGTAACACTTTCCTATGTTTGAAACTATTATGAGTTTTGTTAGAAACTATGTAAAATTGGGGATGAAATTTATAATTCATAAAGCCTTCCTTAATGGAGTTAAAAACACTTTTGATCTTTATAAAGCTCAGGCCCAGCTGCCTAGGAATGACACTGCCCACAGTGGGCTAGGCCGTTTCTGTCAGTTAAAAGTCAAAAAAAAAAAAAAAATGTTCCACAGACATGCCCATAGACAAACCTGATGCAAACAGTATGGTATTTCAATGATTTATTTAAAAGAAAAATCCCAATGACACTGGAAGTAAATATACTTAACTTCAAATGGTATTGAAGGCAAACTGATGTGTTTTTCTGTGCAAGGGACTAGGGTCTCACTCTGTATCCCTCACTGGCCTGGAACTCAAGTTATAGTCCTGGCTGGTCTTGAAATCACAGGGGCATACCTGCTTCTGCCCCTAGTCCTGAAATTAAAGACATGCACTGACATGCTCAGCCATCATTTTATCTGTTATCACTTCTAAGCAGTCAAAAGCTAGTGTAAAGATCAAAATGGGATTCCTGTTTCTCTCTTATTTTTAAAATTCTTACTTGGTATTTATTATAAACTTGAAATTTATCTCAAGTAAAGTATTTAGCATCATCATGAGACTCACTGTATGTTTGAGTACTGGTTCACTTATTATTAACTTTGGGAGCCTGAGGATCTTATTTAACCCCTCAGAGAACAAAGCTTTAAAAACAAAAACATCATCTTGAATATCAAAAAAGGATACATTGGACCTGGCACGTGTAGTTAGAACATCTTAAGGTTGGGTAAGTGACAGTACATTCTAAATGTATCTTGGAAGTATATCAGATAATCCTCAAGAAAGGCTGGGGAAACAAAAAAAAAAAAAAAAGAATAACTACTGTCAGCCACCCCACCAGGACTAATACATCCTCATTTGCAAAGAAACCTGAGTACTGTGTCCTGGGCATATGAGGAGGGGAGAGAATATTATGATGTTCTGAGAATGTATTCTCCACATATTCTCCATTATCTTCTGATCATCAGTAACACTTTGATATTTGATAAAGGAGAATTCACTGTGCTTGGAGGAAATATATTTTATTCAGTCCATTTTCTTTTAAATGCTTACAAGGATGAACATTGTCAGGCTAAAACCTTATCATTTATGCCCAGAAATGCATGTGTGACTTCAAATGGAGTTTTAACTTGTAAAAAGGTCCTTCGCCTGCCCATTCTGCATGATATTTAAGTAGCATTTTAATGCTATTTGTATTTTTCCACTTCACCTTTCCAACTCATTAACATGGATAAAAGTGTTTAATATAAGAACATTTCTAATGCTATGCAAAAAATGATGACATTTTAAACACATTGAATTTTAAATGAATTGTCAACAACAGAAAGGACTAAATATATTAATATCTAGAATCCTGTAGAAATTAAAATTGAATTCAATCAAAATCCATAATGCCATACTGTTTGCTTGTGGTGGCAGGCCCCAACGTTCAATGGCATGCTGAGAGAGTTCTACATTAAAGGTTACCAGCTTTTATGACTCAGCTGTAACATTTGATTTTAAGTAATTTTCTTGATGAGCACAATGAACTCTTTGTGATAATCTTTGTTGATGAATTTATCCATTAAAAAAAAAGTAAGATTTTCCCTTAAGGGATAGGTGAAGCTAAAAATCCTAGGTGTGCAAAATACCTTTGGTCTTGAGGCTTCTGCCTTGCCCAAGTTCAAGTTTAGAATGATCTGAAGTCAACCCATGTTTAATCTGTTGAGAAAGTTGTTGATTCCACTAAGACCTTCTCTCTGCATTATCTTTCCCACTGACAATGCCTTAGCATTTCCTGCCATATTCATCTTTGTAACCCCAGCAGATAACTAAATTTAATGTTTTATAAATCATTTGATGAGTGAATAGTTTGTGAATAAACTACCTTTTCTTTAATTTACAGATAGATTTGTGTGATTTTTTTTTAATTTGGGAAACAGTGCTGTCTTTCAAATGTTTTAAATATAAACATGACATCCACCCAGAATATATGATGATAAATATTTGCTAGCAAGAGCTCAAAATGCCCCATTCTTGTTATCAGATACAAAGAACCCCAGAGTTTGCCAGGACTACCTTTTGTTTCGTTCTCAAAAACAAGTGTTTTTTTGTTTGTATGTTTTTCTTTTTTTCTTTTTTTTTTAAATTGGATATTTTCTTTATTTACATCTCAAATGTTATCCCCTTTCCTAGTTTCCCCTCCCCCTCTCCCTGCTCACCAACCCACCCTGGCATTCCCCCATACTGGGGCATAGAGCCTTCATAGGACAAAGGGTCTCTACTCCCATGGATGTCCGACTAGGCCATCTTCTGCTGCTAAGCAACAGCAAAGCCCAAGAAGCAAATAATGTCTTCCACAACCCAAAGAGGTTCAACATACAATCTGTTCTTTAAGCGTAATACACAGCCACTATACTTCTGTGTGTCACCATCTTACTCTACTTTATTTTAATTCTCTTAAGGTGTTCCTTAAATATTATCACGTGGAACAGTTGAACTTAATGCGAAAGGAAGCCACCAACAAGCTTGTCTTGATTCAAGCCAGTGTCAGAGCATTCTTGGGTGCCAGAAGATACCAAGAGCTGCAGCAGAAGAGGAAGAGTAGTGCTGCAATTATACAGTCAGGTAATCACCAAGGTGATCTTACAATATAAAAACCATAACTGGGTCTTTATGTATGGTCATAAATCAAATTTAGTATGTCTTATGCACAGGCCTCCAATTCTCATGTGACTTGTTTTTATTTCCATGCTACTATAAATTAGATTGTTACGCTCACTGATTGACACTACTAATATTTGAATAAATGATTTTTGTTTTAAATTAAATAATTTGAGGTTTTGGGTTTCCTGTCAAGGATTAATGAAACACAATTGACCTATCCTGATTGATGTGTCAAACAATTGGATTAATTGTGGGTCTCAAGAATCACACTACAATAGCATTACTCATTAGGCAATAAAGTTCTTCCTACTCTATTCCAAAGGTTACAATTGTCATAATTTTTTGACAATTTAATTAAATTTTATTTTGTTAAAGGGCATCCATTTCTCTGTATTAACCCATGACCATACTTAACAAATGTTTATTAAACTACACTGATAGATTTGGGGCTTTGCTATTTTTGCTTTTAAAGGTATAAATAAATTTAAGTCATGCCTAGGATGACTTGCCACAGTATTTTTTTAAAAATTCATTAAATTGACATAATTAAAAATGTACCTTACTTTCACTCTGAAATTTATTTCTGATCTATTTTGTTTTGTTTTAGATGCTAGCCTAGGCACAATAAATTAATTTTTAGCTCATCATATACAGCCACATTCTGAAGAACATTCACATGGTAGATAACTGTCAAACAACCCAAGTTCTGTTCTCAGTTCTATCAGTCAGTAATGGGCCACCATTTCTTTTTTGGAATTTCAAACTGTTAATGTCTGCCCAAGACATTAATGTACTTTGGGATCCCGTGCTGAACTCTGAAATGCACAGAGCTCTGATTGAAAAAATTTTCATAAATCATTTATCAGTTATTCATATCCTGATAAGAAGTGAGGCTATTTAAGTCATTCCCTCATCCAAGTTGTAAGAATAGTCTACTGTTGTGAAGAAATGAACCAGAGTTTTGCTCTGAGAAGCTCTTCTAACAGGGGAATGTTACTGGATATAGGTACTCCATGTAAACTTTCTAAAATAAAATTAAACTTTCAAAACTGAATTCTAAAATATATATGACTCCCGGGATAATTGGTGAAAATGTTCTAACTATACATGTAGATAAGTGGGGCCTTTTCTGTAAAGAACTGGACATGGCAGAAAAGGAAATGATGTCAAGTGAAGGAACACGCTGCCTCCATGTTCTCAGTGTCTGCCACTGTAGTTCCATGGAGATTCCATTGTCGTACTTTACATGAAAGTAGTTTTTTAAAAAGACATAAGAGGTCAGAATGCAATCTTATATCCCGGGTCCCAAAGAGACCAGTCTGCACAGGAGAACTCAGAGGCAGCAGAAGCAACATAGCTTCTGGGTCAGGGTCCCTTTGGGGCCTTCATCTTCAGCCAGGAGGCAGAGCTGAGCTCCTGACCTCTGAACACTTGCCTGCAGAGAGTACTCTGACCACTGAGAATCAGGAGAGAGTTGGACTCCCAGGACTGCTGACAGAAGCTAACAGAATTACAGGAGGAACAAGCTCCAGCCAGAGACAGCTATAACAACTAATGCCAGAGATTACCAGTTGGCGAAAGGTAAATGTAACATTCTTACTAAAAGAAACCAAGACCACTCAGAATCATCAGAACTCAACACTCCCACCACAGTGAGTCCTAAATACCCCAACACATCTGAAAAGGAAGATTCGGATTTAAAATCATATTTCATGATGCTGGTAGAGGATTTTAAGAAGGACATTAATAACTCACTTAAAGAAATACAGGAGAACACTACTAAATAGGTAAAAGCCCTTAAAGAGGAAGCACAAAAATCCCTCAAGGAATTACAGGAAAACACTGCTAAATAGGTAGAAGACCTTAAGGAGGAAACAAAAAAATCCATTAAAGAATTACAGGAAAACACAACCAAACAGGTGATGGAATTGAGCAAAACAATCCAAGATCTGAAAATAGAAGTAGAAACAATAAAAAAAAAAAAAACCAAAGGGAGACAACTCTGGAGATAGAAACCCTAGGAAAGAAATCAGAAATCATAGATGCAAGCATCAGCAACAGAATAGAAGAGATGGAAGAGAGAATCTCAGCTGCAGAAATTCCATAGGGAACATGGACACAACAATCAAAGAAAATGCACAATGCAAAAAGATCCTAGCTCAAAACATTCAGGAAATCCAGGACACTATGAGAAGACCAAACCTAAGGATAATAGGTAAAGATGAGAATGAACATTTTCAACTTAAAGGGCCAGTAAATATCTTCAAAAAATTATAGAAGAAAAATTCCCCAGACTAAAGAAAGAGATGAACATACAAGAAGCCTACAGAACTCCAAATAGACTGGACCAGAAAAGAAATTCCTCCAGACACATAATAATCAAAACAACAAATGCACAAAACAAAGATAGAATATTAAAAGGAGTAAGGGGAAAAGTTCAAGTAACATATAAAGGCAACCAACCAGAATTACACAAGACTTCTCACCAGAGACTATGAAAGCCAGAACATCCTGGACAGGTGTTATACAGAACCTAAGAGAACACAAATGCCAGCCCAGGCTACTATACCCAGCAAAGCTCTATATTGTCATAGATGGAGAAATCAAAGTATTCCATGACAAAGCCAAATTCACATAGTATTTTTCCATGAACCCAGCCCATCAAAGGATAATAAAGGGAAAACACCAACACAAAGACAGAGATTACACCCTAGAAAAAGCAAGAAAGTAATCCTTCAACAAACCTAAAAGAAGACAGCTGCAAGAACAGAATACCAACTCTAACAACAAAAAGAACAGGAAGCAACAATTACTTTTCCTTAATATCTCTTAATATCAATGGACTCAATTCCCCAATAAGAAGAAAGAGACTAACAGGCTAGTTACACAAACAGGACCCAACATGTTGCTACTTACAAGAAACCCACCTCAGGGAAAAAGACAGACACTATTCATGGTAAAAGGCAAAATTTTCCAAGTAAATGGTGCAAAGAAACAAGCTGGAGTAGCCATTCTAATATTGAATAAAATCAACTTCCAAGCCAAAGTTATCAAAAAAGACAAGGAGGGGCACTTCATATTCATCAAAGGTAAAATCTTCCAAGATGAACTCTCAATATCTATGCTCCAAATGCAAGGACAGCAACATTCATTAAAGAAACTGTAGTAAAGCGCAAAGCACGCATTGCACCTCACCCAATAATAGTGGGAGACTTCAACACCCCACTGTAATCACTGGACAGATCCTGGAAACAGAAACTAAACAGAGAGACATGGAAATTAACAGAAGTTATGAAACAAATGGATTTAACAGATATCTACAGAACATTTTATCCTAAACCAAGAGGATATACCTTCTTCTCAGAACTTCATGGTACCTTCTCCAAAATTAACCATATAATTGGTCGCAAAACAGGCCTCAACAGATACAAATATATTAAAATTATCCCATGCATCCTATCAGATCACCACGGACTAAGGCTGATCTTCAATAACAACATACATAATAGAAAGCCAACATTCATGTGGAAGCTGAACAACACTCTACTCAATGATAACTTGGTCAAGGAAGAAATAAAGAAAGAAATTAAAGACTTTTTAGAGTTTAATGAAAATGAAGCCACAACATACCCAAACTTATGGGACACAATGAAAGCATTCCGAAGAAAAAAAACTCATAGCTCTGAGTGCCTCCAAAAAGAAACTAGAGAGAGCATACACTGGCGGCTTAACAGCAAACCTAAAAGCTCTAAAATAAAAGGAAACAAATTCACCCAAGAGGAGTAGGCAGCAGGAAATAATCAATCTCAGGGATGATATCAACCAAGCAGAAACAAAAAGAACTAATTAAAGAATGAACCAAACTAGGAGATGGTTCTTTGAGAAAATCAAAAAGATAGATAAACCCTTAGCTAGACTAAGTAGAGGGGAGAGGGACAATATCCTAATTAACAAAATAAAAAATGAAAAGAGAGAAATAACAACAGAACACAAAGAAATCAAAAAAAAATCAGATCCTACTACAAAAGGCTATACTCAAAACAAATGGAAAACCTGGACAAAATGGACAAATGCCTAGACAGATAGCAATACCAAAATTAAATCAAGATCAGATTAAAATAGGTAAACAGACCCATATCCCTTAAAGAAAATAGAAGTAGTCATTAATAGTCTCCCAACCAAAAAAAAAAAAAAAAAGCACAGGGCCAGATGGGTTTAGTGCAGAGTTCTATCAGACCTACAGAGAATACCTAATCCAATTCTCCTCTAACAATTTCACAAAATAGAAACAGAAGGTACTCTACCCAATTCATTCTATGAAGCCACAATTACTCTGACACCTAAACCACATAAGGACCCAACAAAGAAAGGGAACTTCAGACAAATTTCCCTTATGTGTATCAATGCAGAAAGACTCAATAAAATTCTTTAACTAAATCTAAAAACACATCAAAACGATCATACATCATGATCAAGTAGGCTTCATTCCAGGGATACAGGGATGGATCAATATATAGAAATCCATCAACATAATCCACTATACAAACAAACTGAAAGACGAAAAACACATGATCATCTCATTAGATTCTGAGAAAGCAATTGACAAAATCCAACACTCCTTCATGATGAAAGTCTTGGAAAGATCAGGAATTCAAGGATCATACCTAGACATAATAAAACCAACCTAGAGCAAACCAGTAGCCAACATCAAACTAAATGGAGAGAAACTTGAAGAAATCTCACTAAAATCAGGGACTAGACAAGGCTGTCCACTCTCTCACTACATATTCAATATAGTACTTGAAGTCCTAGCCAGAGCAATTCAACAACAAAAGGAAGTCAAGGGGATACAAATTGGAAAGGAAGAAGTCAAAATATCACTATTTGCAGATGATATGATAGTATATATAAGTGACCCTAAAAATTTCACCAGAGAATTCATAAACCCGATAAACATCTTCAGTAAAGTAGCTGGATATGAAATTAACTCAAACAAATCAGTGGTCTTTCTTTACACAAAGGATAAACAGGCTAAGAAAGAAATTAGGGAAACAAAACCCTTCACAATAATCACAAATAGTATAAAATACCTGTGTGTGACTCTAAGTAAGTAAGTGAAAGATCTGTATAATAAGAACTTCAAGTCTCTGAAGAAAGAAATCAAAGAAGATCTCAGAAGATGGAAAGATCTTCCATGCTCATGAATTGGAAGGATTAACATATACAAAATGGCTGAAAGCAATCTACAGATTCAGTGCAATCCCCATCAAAATTCCAACTCAATTATTCACCGGGTTAGAAAGGGCAATTTTCGAATTCATCTGGAATAACAAAAAACCTAGAATAGCAAAAACTATTCTCAACCATAAAAGAACCTCTGGTGGAATCACCATGCCTAACCTCAAGCTGCACTACAGAGCAATTGTGATAAAAATTGCATGGTACTGGTACAGTGACAGACAGGTAGATCAATGGAGTAGAATTGATGACCCAGAAATGAACCCACACACCTATGGTCACTTTATCTTTGATATGAGAGCTAAAACCATCCAGTGGAAAAAAGACAGCATTTTCAACAAATGATGCTGGCACAACTGGTGGTTATCATGTATAAGAATGCGAATTGATCCATTCTTAACTCCTTGAACAAAGCTCAAGTCTAAGAGGATCAGGGAACTCTAGAAAAAAACAGAGACACTGAATTTATAGAGGAGAAAGTGGGGGAAAGCCTGGAAGATATGGGCACTGGGGAAAAATTCCTGACCAGAACAGCAATGCTTATGCTGTAAGATCAAGAATGGACAAATGGGACCTCATAAAATTGCAAAGCTTCTTTAAGGCAAAAGACACTGTCAATAAGACAAAAAGGCCACCAACATATTGGGAAAGATTTTATACCAATCCTAAATCTAATAGGGGACTAATATCCAATATATATGAAGAACTCAAGGAGATGGACTCCAGAAAATCAAATAACCCTATTAAAAAATGAGCTACAGATCTAAACAAAAAATTCTCAACTGAGGAATACCAAATGGCTGAGAAACACCTGAAAAAAATCTTCAATATCCTTAATCATCAGGGAAATGTAAATCAAAACAACCCTGAGACTCCACCTCACAGCAGTCAGAGTGGCTAAGATCATAAATTCAGGTGGCAGCAGATTCTGGCAAGGATGTGGAGAAAGAGGAACACTCCTCCATTGCTGGTGGGATTGCAAGCTGGTACAACCACTCTAGAAATCAGTCTGGTGGTTCCTCAGAAAACTGGACACAGTACTACGGAAGATCCACCAATTCCTCTCCTGGACATATACCCAGAAGATGCTCCAACATGTAATGAGGACACATGCTCCACTATGTTCATAGCAGCTTTATTTATAATAGCCAGAAGCTGGAAAGAATGCAGATGTCCCTCAACAGAGGAATGGATACAGAAAATGTGGGACATTTACCTAATGGAGTACTACTCAGCAATTAAAAACAATGAATTCATGAAATTCTTAGGCAAATGGATGGATCTGGAGGATATCATCCTGAGTGATGTAACCCAATCACAAAAGAAGTCACTTGATATGTACTCACTGATAAGTGGATATTAACCCAGAAATGTAGAATACCCAAGATAGAATTTGCAAAACACATGAAACTCAAGAAGAAGAAAGACCAAATTGGGATACTCTGTTCCTTCTTAGAATAAGGAACAAAATACCCATGGAAGCAGTTACAGAGATAATGTTTGGAGCTAAGACGAAAGGACCATGCAGAGACTGCCCCACCTGGGGATCCATCCCATATACAACCACCAAACCCAGACACTATTGCATATGCCAGCAAGATTTTGCTGACAGGACCCTGATACAGCTGTCTCTTGTGAGGCTAAGCCCTTACCTGTCAAATACAGAAGTGGATGCTCATAGTCATCTATTAGATGGAACACAGGGCCCCTAAAGTTGGAGCTAGAGAAAATACCCAAGGAGCTAAAGGGGTCAGCAATATGAACTAACCAGGACCCCCCAGAACTGTGCCTCTAATTGCATATGTAGCAGAGGATAGCCTAGTTGTCCATCAATGGGAGGAGAGGCCGTTGGTCTTAAGAAGATCATATGCGCCACTACAGGGGAATGCCAGGGCCAGAAACTTGGAGTGGGTGGGTTGGGGAGCAGGGATGGGGGAAGGTATAGGGGACTTTTGGTATAGCATTCGAAATGTAAATAAAGAAAATATCTAATAAAAAAAAAGTTTAAAAAAAACAAGCTTAAACCCATCCTTTAATAAAAAGTAAGAACTGATCTATTTGGCATCTTTACTGTCATTTTCCTCAGTGACAATGATGTTAGAACTACTAGTTTGCATTCATTTAATGTTCTTTCATTGCTTGTGACAACCAGTCCTTTTGTTCCATATGGGTTTCAGCTGCAAGAAGACATCTCTTGAGAAAACATGGAAAAGAAACATCTAATGTGAAAAGTGCAGCAGGAAGGAGCATCCGGGCTAAGGATCAGGAATTTGACTACAAGAAAAATTTTGAAACCAAAAGGTACAATGATGTTCTTTCTGACGCTATCTTGTCAACAAGATGTCTTAGAACAAGATGAGGTGGTTCAAGGTGGTCATAGAATAATGTTCCCAGTCTTTGTTTCTCCTCTCTGGGTTCCTGATACTGATATATCAAACCAGTGAAACCCACAGTCACCTTGTTCACTTGGAGTTCATGGATATCTTATGCTCATGATCACACTTAGGGAACAGCTCTCTGCAGTTCTACTTTAAGGTTAGGGTATCCCTTCCCAATAATTCTCTTGATATCCATAATAGCATCTCCAACCCCATCTAAATGACCCTGAGCCCTCCCATTTATTCCTATGGCACAGCAGCCCATATGCCATTGCTTCCAAGTTGTAATCGCTACCTGCCTTTTCCTCCCCTGAACCTTCCTATGCATGATTCAAAGTGCCCATTTGAAGAGCCACAAGAATTCATTTACTCACCAGGCTTTATGTTAGTTAGTGGAGATACAGAGATAAAAGAAATAAAGTCCTTATCCTCAAATGACTCAGAGAATCATGAAAAAGAATATGACCAATAAATTGCTAGTAAAGCTGGCTGGCTCTATCGTGAAGCACTTTCCTGGTGTAATTAAAGCCCTAACAATTCCCAGCATTATACCTGTTACCCCCATTTCCCTTCATGCATACTCTGCCCATACCGTACAGGCCAGTCTCATTTCCTTACTCAACAGACATCAGTGGTAATTTGAATTGTGGAGGGATCTTGCATTTTCAGGTTTCCGTGTGCTCAGAGACCTGTATATGTGCCCTTTGATGTTGCCTGTGATGGTCCAAATGATGTGAAACTGGCCTACTGACTCTGGAGAGACCCAGAGTCTGCCGCAGCAGCAGGACCTATATGATAGGAGTCAGAAAAAATGTTAAAAAAAAAAAAAGTAAACAGGTGGCAGATAGGAGACAGAAGAAAGATGGAATAAACTTACTACTTTTAGAAATAATGACTGTGTGTAGATATTGCATGTATCAAAGAAATCTGCAGTTATATACCAATTTGCGTCCACCTTTCTTCTGAAAACTCCGAGGGTTTGTTTTCAGTTTATAAACACTGATAGCAAATTTTATTCTATCTATTCTTCTCTCATATATTATATCCAGAAAAGTTCTCTCTCTCCTTCCTCCATCCATTCCTCCCCCATTTCTCTTCAGAAAAAGGCAGGTATTCCATGAATATCAACCAAACATGGAATATCAAGTTGCACTAAAGCCAGGCACCTTCCCTCATATTAACACTTGATGAAGCAACCTTGTAGGAGGAAAAGGGGTCCCAAAATCAGGCAGAAGAGCCAGAGACAGTTCCAGCTCCCACTGTCAGGAGTCCCACAGAAAACCAAGCTACAAAACCATAACATATGTAAGGGCCTAAGTCCAACCCACACAGTCTCCCTGATTGTCATTTTAGTTTCTGTGAGTCCTTAAGAACCTAGGTTATTTGATTCTGCGGGTTTTCTTTGATGCCCTCACCCCTCTGGTTCCTACACTCCCTCCCCCACCTTCTGTAGGATTCCCTGAGCTCTGCCTAATGCTTGTCTGTGGGTCTCTGCATCTGCTTCCATCAGTTGCTGGATGAAGCCCCTCTGATGGCAATTATGACAGGCTTCAATCTATGAGTATCATTAGGGATCATTTCATTGACTTTTTTCCCTGTTCTGTTTAGTTCTATCCTAGGTCTCTGAGATATCTAGCATCTGGTTCCTGGATCTAGGTAGTGTCAAGAGTGGACTCTCTTGTAGCATGGGTCTCAAGCTGAAACAGTCATTGGTTGGCCACTCCCACAATTTCTGTGCCACCTTTACCCCAGCACATCTTGTAGGAAGGACAAGTTGTATATCCAAGGTTTTATGGCTGGGTTGGTGTCCCCAAACCTGCAGTAGAAGTCTTGTCTAGTTACAGGACATGATCAGTTCAGGCTCCATGTACTCCACTGCTACTAGTCTTAGCTAGGGCCACTCTCATCGATTTCTAGAAGTTTTCATTACACTAGATTTCTAGTTCATTCCAAGATGCCTCCCAATTCCAGTTGTCTTTTCTAGTACTCTCTCCTTCCATCTTCTCCTAACCTGACTCCTCCTATTCCTGTTCTCACCCAACTCCAGTCTGCCTGCAGTATCTATTCCTTTTCCCCTTCCTAGGGAGAGCCATTTATTCCCCTTGAGCCCTTCTTTTTACTTAGCTTCTCTGGTACTGTGGATGTTAACACAGTCACCCTTTAAGTGATTAGTATCCATTTAAAAGTGAGTACATACCATGTTTGTCTTTCTGGGTCTGGAATACCTCACTCAGGATGACTTATTTTTCTAGCTCTATCCATTTGCCTGTATTTCATGATGTTATCTTTTTAATAGATTAATCATAATCCATTATGTAAATGTACCGCATTTTCTCTATCCATTATTTGGTGAAGGAATATCTAAGTTATTTCTAGTTTCTGGCCATTACAAATAAAGCTGCTATGATTAAAAATTTACTGTCTACAAGTCCCCCTTAAGGTACACAATGACTAATAAGAAACCATACCAACCTAATGTAGAATATTTGACATTGGAGAGATTGGTCACACAGTCAGACACTGAAAACATACAAGCATATTGAATATTTCCACCACAAAAAACTTTTATGTGTTTGAGCATATGAATAGGATTAATCTGATTAATATATATATTATCACAAAGCACCCCATTAATATGTAGCTATGTATTTTTATAAATCACAGAAAGATTTAGATAGATAGATCCATAGAGAGAAGATAGATAGATAGATAGATAGATAGATAGATAGATAGATAGATAGATAGATAGATAGATAGAAGCCAGGAGTGGCATCCCAGCTGTATAATCCCAACACTTAGAAATGAAAACAGATGGATCCCTGCAGCCAAATGACTGACAAGTCAACTTGCTGAATCAGTTAGCTCCAGGTTCAGTGAGTGTCCTTGTCTCAAAAAATAAGATGGAGGACAATTGAGGAAGACAGCCAACATGGACCTCAGGTCTCCATACTCATGCATATACACACATGCACATGCCTACATGAAAACTTGCATATACCACATGCACACATACATGCTACATACAATTTTTACTGCTTCTAGAAATTACCACTTGTAGACTCTAAGAGAGCCTAATAGGAAAGAGAGAAGAAAACCAGCAAAGGAGAGACCTGACACACACACACCACCTCCCAAGACCTGAGCTCTGGAGCCCTCTTACGGACTATGCCTTTACTTCACAGTCACACACCCCACAGCCCACCTCTCCATCTGCAGTCCTTGATTTACTTCTTTCTTTACCAAACACTCCTGATCTGTGGCCTAGAAAACCCCCATTTTTAGAAAGGTTACGCTCTCTTAGCCTATCAGCAGATGTCAGAAGAATTCAGCGGTTCTTCCCAGGCTAGAAGTCTGAGATGTTCTCCTCGGAAGCATCCTGCATGTGACTCTGAGGTCCTCCAAGTGCTGGACTAGCTCAGGTACAGAGTGAATTCATGTGTCTTTGTGGTGAGACAAACCTTGAGATCTTAGCCGTGTATACAGACAGCAAACTGTGTCTTACCAGTAAGATAAAAGTTTCAAAACAAATTTACAATGGATCTTGCCACATAGCAACTTAGTGAGTACATGTCTGTCTTTTCTTGGTCATATTTTGATCAAATATAAATATTGCCAATAGGATGTTATGAAAGCATTCAGAATACTAATGCAACTACTAAAGTGAAATTAAGAGGATATATGATTCTCTATCATATTTGCTGACTGATCCTCCCAGGACTCTGTTATGTTCCTGATATAAGGCTGAACATGCCACCAGCTGTCTAAGAAGCGTTCAGTAAAACTAGGAAAACAGGTTGGATGTGGCCTGTAGTCCCTGCATTTAGGATACTGAAGTGGAAGACTCTGAGTTCAACGCCAGCAGAGCTTCACAGCGAGAGCCTGCCACAAACAACGAAATCCCCATCTATTTTTTAAGTCTTACTCAAATAAGAGCCTTTTCTCCCAAATATAGATTCCAAAAGATTACAACTCTCCTATAGACTACAGGACAAGTACAAACTGTGAGCAACTACCCTCTACACCCCCCTCCCGCCATGCTACCCTCCTCCTGCTACCAATCACAGGAGACAGTATTATGATGTCAGATGATAAGTTTTTAACTCTATGGAAAAATGCCCTTTTCATGTCTGTGATGTTCTTATGTGGGTTTTATACTGTCTGAAAAAGAAAGAAGAAAACGACATACGGAAGATTTTGCCTCCCTGTCTTCAAATCTTCAAATGGCAGAGAATCATTGTATACCACACAATCATGAGTAGACAGATGACACTGACTTAACTTTAATTTTTTCAGGATATTTCCTGTGATCAGTAAGTTTGGCACTTGGTAAAGTCCAGTACATGACCCTGATGAACACACTGATTACTCTCTCCAAAACTAGGCGTATTTTCTGCATCTTATCATTATGTAGTTTTTGTCATTAAGGTTATATTCTGAAAGGATTAAATTCCATTCTTTGAGGGTTTCCTAGATGTATACAATGTATTTTGATCATACCAACCCCTGTTCCTCTCAGGGCCTCACAAAAGACTTCACCTCCTACCACATCCCTCACAACTTTGTGTCCTCTCCTAGCTCATTGACTCCAATCTATGCTGTTGTGGGCATGGTAGGACAATCAACTAGAGCATGCGCAACCTAACAGAGGTCACTTCCCTGAAGAAAACTGACTCTTCTCACCCTCAATGCCAATGCCCCTCAGCCAGGAGTGGAGTTTGATGAGCCTCTTTTTGCCTACTCTGAATGCTTTACTGACTTGATCATGTGTACAATTTTCGTATCTCATCAAATAGAAATATAGCTCTTTCCATGATAGCCTGTTTCTCATTCCAAGTTGAAACTGGTTTTCTTATTCAAATAACCATCCCGGGCATTAGTACAGAGAACATTTTGTGAGATTCTTTATTAATGAGACTTGACTAGTTCTTATTTTGAGTTGTCTTTCATTCTTTTGCCTTCCTTACAATGCAGTATTTCACACGGCTACTGACAAAAGTAATATGCTCTAGTTTAGCACTCTCTTATGTCCAGTACCATGTTTTGCACAGGGAATCTTTTGTGAAGAAACAGACAGAAAACACAGTGCCTACTAATGAATCCAACATTTCAACTCCAAACAACAAAGAGAGCCCATCTGCTGGGAAGACAGCTCCCTTCAGAGTGGAGGCAAAAGCCACCAATGTTGAGAGTAACAACAGAAAATACCACACTCAGAAGAAAATGAGCAATGTGTATGCAGAAGGACAGAATCAAGAGCTACATATTGTGGGAGACACTTGGGCAGAAGTAAGGCCCAGGCAGAAGTATGTGCAAGACCTGGAAGAAAGCAGAAAGATGGGGAAAGAAGAGAAAGGAGATGCTGTGATCCAGAGTTACTGTCAGTGGTACACAGAGGGGAGCAACTTTGAAGAATCAAAAGCAACATGTCTAGAAGGAAGGGAGACATGGGAAAGGTCAGGCTGCCCAGGACTGTGGCTGACTGAGGAGATTTACCTGAGAAAAACTTTGGATCCTAGTCTTAGCCAAAAGTCAGTCTATCAAAATGCAGATGGCAAAGAAAAAGAAAAGAAAATATCTGTGGTTACCCAGAATGCACCACTGGGCAACCTGGAGAGAGACTATCACTTGCCAGGGTTCCTTGGAGAAGAAGACACTGGACCAGTGCATCAGGCCCAGGAAGAAGACAAGGCTGCTGTATTCATTCATAACAAATACCAGAGTTCCAAGAAAAAGCAACAGCTGGGAAAGGACAGGCTGGCACCTCCCTTTAAGAATCAAAAGATCCTTTCATCATTCACAGAAGTAGCAAAAAACACTCACAATGTTTATTCTTGTCCAACAAAGCAGGAGGGAGTCCATCATATCAAGATGGTGGATGAGAGAGACTCAAAAATGGCTTCAAAAAAAGAAGCATGGGATTTGGCAATGTTTTCAAGACAGGTATGTAAATAAATCTATTTACTGATAAAGTCTCTTCAAACTACCCAATAACTGTTTTAACAAATTATCAATAACTGGGGGATTGTTGTATCTATGTTTATCAGACATTTTTAATAAAATATATTGATGGATGTGCTATTTAAATAGCCATGCACTTTTATGCCTATACATTGTGATAAGAGTTAGTAATAAAATTATGATAGAAACACCTGTAGTAAGAACCCAGAGGCCAGTGAATAGTAGAAAGTTTCATGTATCCGTGAGATCTATTGTTATCATTAAAAATGTGAGGGTTTTTTTAGACATTTTAAAAAAGCTGAAAGCATAGGTTTCCTCCATTTCCCAAATTTTACTTTGTATGGCATAATGATCTGTTAAAATCTGATAAGTGGCTTAGCAGGCCCTGTATTTGATGAACATAAAAGTCTCACGACAATAAGCAATTATGGAGCTCTGACAAGAATGTTCTAGGAGAGATCACAGGAGCAGTGAATGCCTATTCCTGCCCTCTCTTTCTAGGTATCTGACCTCAAGAAAATGTCTTTCTGTATCAGCACTTTTACTTCATCCTGTATGAAGTGACAGATGTTAACTAGATGACTTCCAATTGAATAAATAAAAGAAGAAATTCTGCAGTTGGGTGGTTTAAAGGAGGATATCTAATATCCTTGGTCCCTAATCTAAGTTTTGTTCCCTGTGAGAGATGAATCCTGAGAGAGCATTACACCTGCCCTGGGTCTCTACCTTGAGGTCAAGCCCAGTATCTCTACCCTTTAGCTATCAATAGCAATCTGCTATTGATTAGTTTCCCTAAGTCCTTCATCTTCTAGTTTTAAGCAGCTGGAAAGGGGAGTTTTACATACATGCAATCTTCCTTTTCTTTGTTGCACAAATTTTCTCACCAAAGATCAAGTCCCTGATCAGCAACTAAGACACATGAATAGATGTAGAAGCACTAGCTAGTGTATACCTAGAGTCAGAAAATTATGAACCCTGTACCCTCCCTATCAAGACATCCAGGTTATAAGGAATCGAAGGCAGAGTAACTATGTGGTAGAGCTTGGAAATAAGGGGTCGAGGCAAGAGAGGAAGAGGACCAAGCCTTGAAGTCAGCCAAGAAGATGGAAGAAGAAGGAAGGCTTAACATACCCAAAGGCTAGTAAGGACCTTAGAATAAGACCACCACAGCAATAAGTGCCAATGCCCGATCTCAGGAGCCCCAGGAATTCAGGTGGAACATATCATCAAGGGTTTGTAACTTTTGAGGGGAAAAATGTGATGTGGACAAGTAGCTCAGGGTGGAAGGTGGTGTAAAGTTAGGATTTATTAGACCTGGATACAAAGGTTCAGGTACCTCCTGGAGAAGAACTTGAGAGTTCTAGGGAGTCTGGTAAAGAACTGTGGATTTTATATGCCCATGGAGCCCTGTAATTCTTTTATTTAATCTGATATATGGCCTTTTTTTAGATATCAAAGTTATCTGAAGAGTATTTCATTCTGCAGAAAAATTTGAATGAAATTATTTTGGCCCAGCAACTGAAGCCATTTTATCTAGGTATCTATCGCCATAAACCAATCAACAGACACGTTTCTACTCACCAATACCTCTCAGGTAAATATCAATAATGGTAGAGACACCCAAAGAGAAGGAAATGCCAAACTCTTTGTGTCTTAGAATTGTGTTCTCTGACTTGAGGCAATGGTCTGCCTCACGGGAGAGTTGAAGCCTTTCTTTCATTCTATATCTTACAAGCAGACACATAATTTTCCAGAATGTTCTACGTATCTTCTTCTGTCTCTAATACCACTCTCCTGGGTATTTTTAATTCATTATTTTCTCCCTTTTATACAACATAACCTTAACATGACCTAAGATACCATCAGAGAGCAAAAGGGAGCTCAGAGAGAGAACTATGATGTCAGATTAATATGAAAAGCAAACATGAAATATCTCTATTTCAAGATCACATCTGGAAGAGTGTGGAGCCTGTGAACCTCTGTTCAGAGACATAAAACTGTAAGCGTTATGTTTTCTTATATTTTTCATGCTGTTTATTGATCATTCATGGTACTGTGCTGTTTAAAAATATGTTCATGAACATATATATGCATGCTGAATTTCATTCTCTCTGTAACTCTGCCCTCCCCTTTCTCACCCCTTCCCCTTCCAGCTAACCCCCTTTGTTCCCCTAGACAATTTCTTTTCTCCTTTCATGTCATATATACACACAAAATTTCATATACTGCACAAACTCTAGGGACCACAAATAAGAGAGACCATTTCCACCCATATGCATTTTCCTGAAAATGCTACAACTTCATTTTTTAGAGCTGAAAACAATTCCACTATGATATACTCTCTGTGTCCACGTCTCTATGGTTGGACACCTCACTTGGTTTCATAACTTGGCTGTTATGAATAACACTGGGACAAACACTGACGTGAAGTTATCTCTGTGATATGGTGACTTGAGGTCCATTGAGTAAACAGCTAGGACTGGTATAGCTAGATCGTATGATAGGTCTATTTTCAGTTTTAGGAGAAACCTCCACAGTGATTTCCACAGATAGGCTGGCCTGGTTTATATTCCTATTAGTGGTGTATAAGGGCTCTCTTGAGCCTACATCCTCAGCAGCAGCATCCTCAGTCCCAGTCCACCCCATCTCTGGAATTATCTGACTACAGTTCTCTAGGGATGTGCAAAAGCCTTAGGGTCTTCTATGTATCTGAAGGATCAGGTAGAGCTCATAGTCTCTAGTAATTTGTCCATGAGTTACTATCAGGACACCCATGACTCCTACTGGCCTCTACAACCTTCACAATAGGATCCTCCAAGCAGGATCAGAAAACCAGAAATCTGAAGTATTACCTCATTTGCTCAGGTTCCAGGAAGCCTTTTCTCTGTGGATTATCATGTCCTCAGGCAGCTGTGGCATAGGGATGGGGCAGAGGTGGAAGTGCTGCTACTAAAGCCTCAGGAGCCCTACCCACCCCTCCTGGCCCTGCTGAATCTTCAAGATTCTTCTAAGAAAAATCTTTTATTTCCCTTCAATTTCAAGACCTTTGCTCTCTTGAGAGATACCTGACTCCATTTCTGTAACATGTAGCTCTCAGCAAAGCTAGGAAAAGTCATATGACCTTGTTCAGTACCTTTTGATTTCTTTGCCAAAACCTCCAAATAAAAAACAAAACAAGTGCATCCATCCCACATGCAGACACCAAACCCAAACAATATTGCTGATACCAAGAAATGCTTGCTGACAGTAAACTGATACAGCTTTCTCCTGGGAGAGGCTCTGCCAGATCCTGACCAATACACATGCAGATGCTGTCAGCAAACCATCAGACTGAGCACAAGGACCCCAATGGAAGAGTTAGGGGAAGGACTGAAGGAGCTAAGGGGGCCTTATCTGGCATCAATGGAAGGGAAGGCCTTTGGTCCTATGAAGGCTCCATGCCCCATTGTAGGGGAATGTTAGGGTAGGGAAGCAGGAGTGGATAGGTGGGTGGGGGAGCACTGTCATAGAAGCAGGGGGGGTGGGATGGGGGTTTGCAGAGGGGAAACCAGAAAAGGGAATAACACTTGAAATGTCAACAAATAAAATATCCAATTGATAGAATCAATTATTTCAAACTTCACAGGGAGCATACACAGAGAGTGTCTTAAGGGGGATAATATTTAAGTAAAACACAGACTGTATCACAGATTGCCATGTAAATTGTTTTTCCTGTTACACACAGCATTGCATTGTGAATATACAGAAGTAGAAATGTTATTTGAAGTAGCCCCTGTAAACACAAAGAATTATTAATATTTATTTCCTTCCTTCCTTCCTTCCTTCCTTCCTTCCTTCCTTCCTTCCTTCTTTCCTTCCTTCCTGGGACAGGATTTCTTTGTGTAAAAGCCCTGGCTGCCCTGGAATTTCATTTGTAGAACAGGCTAGTCTTGAACTCAAGATCACCTGCCTCTGTCTCCCAAGTGCCAGGATTAAAGATGTATACTACCACACTCAGCTATAAAGAATTCTTTTTAAATATGTATAAGAGGAGACACTTTCTCAACATAGTGCCTTTTGCTTTCAAAATTTATTTGGAGGTTACATACCAGAGCATTCACTCTAAGTGTTGAGTTGTATAGTCTTTGGGTCTGGTTTTGGGTTTTTGTTTGTTTGTTTTTTGTTTTTGTTTTGTGTGTGTGTGTGTGTGTGTGTGTGTGTGTGTGTGATGTTTTCTAATCTGCATTTCTTTAAATGATAAGATTTAAAGTAAAAATTAAAAATCAGACACTAAAAAAAAACCAAAGCAAAAAATTAACCCTGCAAAATAAACAAAACAAAAAATAAACAAAACAAAACAAACTAAGATGGCTGTAGCTGTTTGCCTGACATGGGAGAAAGGGACATAATCTTCAAGTTCCTGTCATTTACCAGGCCACACTGTTTGTAGTGAGACTTAACAAACACAGTTATGCATAAAGTGGCCTTTGGCCCTGCTACTCTTCTGCCCCCTGGCTTTGGCCAGAACATCTAACAGTGAGAAGAATAAATTCAGCAAGAGCACATAAGATTGGCTCATGTCCTGTGCTAGAGGGACTGAATAGGGTAGGTTACAGTAGCTGTAGATTGCTCTCGGTTTCATATGCAGCTAAGATGCAGGGTTCTGTCATATCTTCAAAGAAAACCTAATACCAACACTCCTCAAACTATTCCACAAAATAAAAACAGAAGTTACTCTACCCAATTCATTCTATGAAGCCACAAATATTCTGATACCTAAACCACACAAAGACTCAACAAAGAAAGATCTTCATACCAACTTTCCTTATGAATATTGATGCAAAAATACTCAATAAAATTCTCCCAAACCAAATCCAAGAACACATCAAAACAATCATCCATCATGATCAAGTAGGCTTCATCCCAAAGATGCAGGGATTGTTCAATATACAGAAATCCATTAATTTGATCCACTATATAAACAAACTTAAAGACAAAAACCACATGATCATCTCGTTAGATGCTGAGAAAGCATTTGACAAAATCCCACACCCAGGTGTGTTCATGATAAAAGTCTTGGAAAGATCAGGAATCCAAGGCCCATACCTAAACATAATAAGAGCAATCTACAGCAAACCAGTAGCCAACATCAAAGTAAATGGAAAGAAACTTAAAGCAATCCCACTAAAATCAGGGACTAGACAAGGCTGCTTACTCTCTCCCTACCTATTCAATATAGTACTTGAAGTCCTAGCCAGAGAAATTAGACAACAAAAGGAGGTCAAAGGGAGAGAAATTAAAAAGGAAGAAGTCAAAATATCACTATTGCAGATGATATGACAGTATACTTACATGACCCCAAAAATTCCACTAGAGGACTCCTAAACCTGATAAATAACTTCAGCAAAGTTGCTGGATGTAAAATTAATTCAAAGACATTAGTAACCTTCCTCTACTCAAAGGATAAACAGGCCTTCCAGTTGGTGCCAGTACCGGGTCACCTAGGGCGCAGAGTCGGCGGACACCCCCACAGTCCCCAGAGGACTCTCCATGCAATCCTAGGATCACTGGTGAGTGGAACACAACATCGGTTCCAATCCAATATCACTGGACCTGAGACAGCAGTAGGGAAGCAGAAAACCAGCCTGACCAGGGGCACAAGTCCCTTCCGGTTGGCACCAGCGCAGGGTCACCTTGGGCACCCAAAGGTCCCCAGAGGACTCTCCACGAAATCTTAGGATCACTGGTGAGCAGAACACAATATCAGTTCCAATCCAATTGTGGCAGGCCTGTGACAGCAGGAACAAGGGCACCAGAGCCCTTCCTGACCAGAGGCTCCGGTTCCTTTTGATCAGTTCTGGTTTACCTTGGTTTCAAACAGACCAGACAGCTCCACGGTCCTCAAAGGAGACACCACTTCCAGGCACTGTAACACGCCTAGGATTGTAGGACAACAGGATCCCAGAATAACAGGAGCTGGGTCACACCAGTATTTCAGGGTCTCAGAGGAGTTTGACTGCCAAGAACTCTGACACACCCAGAATCTCAGGTTCACAGGAACCCACAATCAAAGGATCACAGAGAAAGCTGGATTCTGAGGAGTCCTGAATCAACTGAGATTATAGGAAGGACAGGCTCCAATCAGATATATTGAGGGTAGCAAGCACTTGAGATAATCAGATGGCAGGAGGCAAGCATAAGAACAAAAGCAACAGAAACCAAGGTTACTTGGCATAATAAGAACCAAACTCTCCCACCATAGCAAGTCCTGGACACACCATCATACCAGAAAAGCAAGACATGGATCTAAAGTCACTACTCATGATGATGATGGAGGAATTTAAGAAAGAAATACAGGAAAACACAGGTAAAGAACTAGAAACCTTTAAAGAGGAAACACAAAAATCCCTTAGAGAGTTACAGGAAAATACTACCAAACAGGTGATGGAATTGAACAAAACTATCCAGGATCTAAAAATGTAACTAGAAACAATAAAGAAATTCCAAAGGGAGACAATTCTGGAGACAGAAACCCTAAGAAAGAAATCAGGAAACATAAATGTGAGTATTAGCAACAGAATGTCAAGTGCAGAAGATTCCATAGGGAACATGGACATAACAATCAAAGATAATGTAAAATGCAAAAAGATCCTAACTCAAAACATCCAGGAAATCCAGGACACAATGAGAAGACCAAACCTAAGGATAATAGGAGTAGATGAGAATGAAAATTTTCAACTTAAAGAGCCAGGAAATATCTTCAACAAATTATAAAAGAAAACTTCCCAAACCTAAAGAAAGAGTTGCCTATAAACATACAAGAAGCATACAGAACTCCAAATAGACTGGAGCAGAAAATAAATTCCTCCTGATACATAATAATCAGAAAAACAGATACACTAAATAAAGACAGAATATTAAAAGCAGTAAGGGGAAAAGGTCAAGTAACATATAAAGGCAGGCATATTAGAATTACTCCAGACTTCTCTCCAGAGATTTGAAAGCCAGAAGATCCTGGACAGATGTTATACAGACACTAAGAGAACACAAATGGCAGCCCAGACTATTATACCCAGCAAAACTCTCAATTGCCATAGATGGAGAAACCAAAGTATTCTATGACAAAACCAAATTCGCACAATATCTTTCCACGAATCCAGCCCTTCAAAGGATATAAAGGGAAAACACCAACACAAAGATAGAAACTACACCTTAGAAAAATCAATAAACTAATCCTTCAACAAATCTAAAAGAAGGCAGCCGTAAGAACAGAATCCCAACTTTAACAACAAAAAGAACAGGAAGCAACAATTACTTTTCCTTAATATCTCTTAATATCAATGGACTCAATTCCCCAATAAAAAGGCATAGACTAACAGACTAGCTACACAAACAGGACCAAACATTTTGCTGCTACAGGAAACCCATCTCAGGGAAAAAGACAGACACTACCTCAGAGTGAAAGGCTGAAAACAATTTTCCAAGCAAACGGTCCCAAGAAACAAACTGGAGTAGCCATTCTAATATCGAGTAAAATCGACTTCCAACCCAAAATTATTGAAAAAGACAAGGAGGGGTACTTCATACTCATCAAAGGAAAATCTACCAAGATGAACTCTCAATTCTCAATATTTATGCTCCAAATGCAAGGGCATCCACATTCATTAAAGAAACTTTAGTAAACCTCAAAGCACACATTGCACCTCACACAATAATAGTGGAAGACTTCAACACCTCACTCTCATCAGTGGACAGATCCTGGAAACAGAAACTAAACAGAGACACAAAGAAATTAACAGAAGTTATGAAACAAATGGATTTAACAGATATGTACAGAACATTTTATCATAAACAAAAGGATATACCTTCTTTTCAGCACCTTATGGTACCTTCTCCAAAATTGACCATGTACTTGGTCACAAAACAGGCCTCAACAGATACAAAAATATGGAAATTATCCCATGCATCCTATCAGATCACCACTGACTAAGGCTGATCTTCAATAACAACATAAATAATAGAAGGCCAACATTCACATGGAAGCTGAAGAACACTCTACTCAATGATACCTGAGTCAACAAAGAAATAAAGAAAGAAATTAAAGACTTTTTAGAGTTTAATGAAAATGAAGCCACAACATACCCAAACTTATGGGACACAATGAAAGCAGTTCTAAGAGGAAAATTCATAGCCCTGAGTGCCTCCAAAAAGAAACTAGAGAGCATACACTGGCACACCTAGAAGCTCTAGAACAAAAGGAAGCAAATTCACCCAAGAGGAGTAGGCAGCGGGAAATAATCAAATTCAGGGCTGAAATCAGCCAAGTGAAAACAAAAAGAACTATTCAAAGAATCAACAAAACCAGGAGCTGGTTCTTTGAGAAAATCAACAAGATAGATAAACCTTTAGCCAGATTCACTAGAGGGCACAGGGACAGCATCCTAATTAACAAAATCAGAAATCAAAAGGGAGACATAACAACAAAACCTGAGGAAATCCAAAACACCATCAGATTCTACTACAAAAGGATATACTCAACAAAACTGGAAAACCTGGATGAAATGGACAAATGCCTAGACAGATACCAGATACCAAAGTTAAATCAAGATCAGATTAATGACCTAAAGCGCCCTATATCCCCTAAAGAAATAGAAGCAGTCATCAATAGTCTCCCAACCAAAAAACACCCAGGACCAGATGGGTTTAGTGCAGAGTTTTATCAGACCTTCAAAGAAGACCTAATTCCAGTTCATCTCAAACTATTCCACAAAATAGAAACAGAGGGTACTCTATTCAATTCATTCTATGAAGCCACAATTATTCTGATACCTAAACCACATAAAGACCCAACAAAGATAGAGAACTTCAGAACAATTTCCCTTATGAATACCGATGCAGAAATACTCAATAAAATTCTCCCAAACCAAATCCAAGAACACATCAAAACAATCATCTATCATGAACAAGTAGGTGTCATTCCAGGGATGTAGGGATGGTTTAATATACGGAAATCCATCAATGTAATCCACTATATAAACAAACTCAAAGACAAAAACCATATGATCATCTCATTAGATGCTAAGAAAGCATTTGAAAAAAATCCAACACCCATTCATGATAAAAAGTCTTGGAATGATCAGGAATTCAAGGCCCATACCTAAACATAATAAAAGCAATATACAGAAAACCAGTAGCCAACATCAAATTAAATGGAGCAATCCCACTAAAATCAGGGACTAGACAAGGTTCTGACTCTCTCCCTACCTATTCAATATAGTACTTGAAGTCAACCCAGAACAATTAGACAACAAAAGGAGGTCAAGGGGATACAAATGGGAAAGGAAGAAGTCAAAATATCACTATTTGCAGATGATATGATAGTATATATAAGTGACACTAAAAATTCCACCAGAGAACTCCTAAACCTGATAAACAGCTTCAGTGCAGTAGCTGGATATAAAATTAACTCAAACAAATCAGTGGCCTTTATCTACACAAAAGATAAATAGCATGAGAAAGAAATTAGGGAAACAACACCCTTCACAATAGTCAAAATAATATAAATACCTGTGTGTAGCTCTAAGTAAGTGAAAGATCTGTATGATAAGAACTTCAAGTCTCTAAAGAAAGAAATCCTAGAAGATCTCAGAAGATGGAAAGATCTACCATGCTCATGGATTGGCAATATCAATAGTGAAAATGGCTATCCTGCGGAAAGCAATCTACAGATTCAATGCAATCCCCATCAATATTCCAACTCAATTCTTCATAGTTAGAAAGACAAAACTCATTTGGAATAATAAAAACCCAGGATAGCCAAATTATTCTCAACAATAAAAGAACTTCTGGGGGAATCACCATCCCTGACATCAAACTGTATTACAGAGTAATAGTGATTTAAAAAATGGTATGGTAATGGTAGAGAGACAGGCAGGAAGACCAATGGAATAAAAATGAAGATCCAGAAATGAACCCATATACCTATGGCAACTTGATCTTTGACAAAGGAGCTAAAACCATCCAGTGAATAAAAAGACAGCATTTTTAACAAATGGTGCTTGTTCAACTGGCAGTCAACATGTAGAATAATGCACATCAATCTATTCTTTTCTCCTTGTACAAAGCTCCAAGTGGATCAAGTACCTCCTTGTAAAACCAGATATAGTGAAACTAATAGAAAAGAAAGTGGGGAAGAACCTTGAGAACGTGGGCATAGGGGAGGATTTCCTGAACAGAACACCAATGACTTATGCTCTAAGATCAACAATCAACAAATGGAACTTCATTTGTTTCTTCACTTTAGACTATCTTAACGATCATGACAATCATAAAATGTATCCTGGCCCAATAATTCTTTTCAGAAGCTTAGATGCTATCCCCTGATGACTAGTTATAAGACCAATGCCGTAAAACATGCTAGATTTTAAAAGTTAATTAACTTATTAAATAATTTATTTTAGATTTTTAAAAACAAGGTTTTGCTGTGCCAGCCTGGCTGCCATGGAACTCACTCTGTAGACCAGGCTGGCCTCAAACTCAGAAATCTGCCTGCCTCTGCCTCCCCAGCGCTGGAATTAAAGCCAAGAGCCACCATTACCTGGCTCTATGCTAGTTCTTTTTTTTTTTTTTCTTTTTTTTCTATTTATTAGATATTTTCTTCATTTACATTTCACATGTTATCCAGAAATTTTCCCTTACACTCCCGCATCCCCGCCCTGCTCCCCTACCTACCCCCTCCCACGTAATGCCCCTGGCGTTCCCCGGTACTGGGGCATGTAGAGTCTGTATGACCAAGGGGCCTCTCCTCCCATATATGGCAAACTAGGCCATCTTCTTCCATATATGCACCTAGAGATATGAGCGCAGGGGGAACTAGTTAGTTCATGTTATTCTTCCACCTAGAGGGTTGTAGACTCTTTCCGCTCCTTGGGTACTTTCTCTAGCTCCTTCCTTGGGAGTCCTGTGTTCCAACTAATAGCTGACTGTGAGCATCCATTTCTGTGTTTACCAGGCACTGGTATAGCCTCCCACAAGACAGCTATATCAGGTCCCTTTCAGCATTATCTTGCTGGCATATGCTATAGTGCTTATTTTGGTGGCTGATTATGGGAGGGATCCCTGGCAGCCGCCATCACTGGTTGGACCATCCTTTTGATTCAGCTTCACACATGATCTCTGTAACTCCTTCAGTGTGTGCTTTGTTCTTAATTCTAGGAAGGGGCAAAGAGACCACATTTTGAACTTCATTCTTCTTGAGATTCATGTGTTTAGTAAGTTGTATCTTGGGTAGTCTAGGCTTCTGGGCTAGTATCCACATATCAGTGAGTACATGTTATGTGAGT
>LR749501.1:1901416-1975053 GCA_902729485.2 Mus minutoides
TGGTGCAGGCCAGAAGGGAGAGTCTGAAATGGTCTGGGCCTTTATCTCTGTCCTGGCTGGTGACTCAGGTCGCACAGGATTGGGCAGGAACAGATGCTGCGTTCAGCTGTTCACCTAGATGTGTGCCTAGTGTCCTGTGGTGTGGAGAGTGCGCAAGTGGCCCTATTCGCTGCGTTCAGAGAGGGATGATGGCGGGCGGCCGTCGGTGGGGTAGGTCCTGGCTGGCTGGGAGGGGTCCCAGCCTCTGGTTGGTCTGAGATCCTCTGTTCCAGCTGCTGCTGCAACTGGGCCACTGGACCCTCCGCGATTTCAAGGCCCCCGATGCGCTCCACTCACCTTTAACCCCAAAGTGTGCCTAATGTCCTGGGGTGTGGAGAGTGCGCAAGTCGCTAGTTCTTTTAAAAGCCTTTTTTTACTAATGGGATGAAATAATAAATGCATTATGTGTGAATTTATATTTTTACAATGTTATTATTGCTATAGTATTAAAATATATTATAGTATATAATATAATAATTTCTTGTATATTATTAACATATAAATATATTAATTATCACTGTATTCTTAAATCAACAATATACTAATATTATCATATTAAGTGCAATTATGTGATTCTGTTGGACTCTATCTGGATAAAGCAGTACTATAGCATCCAAACATGCCAAGAAACTGTTCAACTTCAATGCTGCTGGCATCACTGGTTTTTTTTGTGTGTGTCTGTAACTGAAAACTTAATGGGCAGTTGCAAGCACATCGGTAATTACCTTTCTCCTTCTATATTAATTTCATATCCTCTGTAGTCTTGAAGAGATAAAAATCAATGTGATATGGAAAAATTTTAGCTGCAGAAATTTTAATTGTTTCCATATGAAGCATTTAGTTTTAAAGTATTTCATTGTAATGACTTCAGTCACCATATCAGGAAGACAGATAAGGCAAATATCTTTAAAACAACATTTGATATGTTACTTTTTATTTCTATAAATGTTCTAAATTTCTTTTAAGAATCACCATTCAGTAATAATTTAAATGATTCCTGGTTATAATCTCGTCAGTAAAGACCTCACTCAAAATAAACAAGCGGTACAGTTGGTTTAATTACCCACTCAACTAGATTTAGTGAAGCACATGTGTGCAGAGAGGCATTCTCTAAGACCACAAGTCATGAAGACTCACCTAACAGATAGATCCATCCCTTGTGGGGATTGAATATGATACTGTTACTGGGCTACAAGACAGAAATACTACTATATAATGAATGCTACTAAAAAAATAAAGGCCTAATTGTGTTTAATCCATAAATAAATATAAATAAGAATAGTATTATACCAACTATACTGTGAAAATACTAAATATCTACCTTCTGTAAAGGCAATTAATTTTGCACAAGCAAATACTTGATGTACTATGCTTTTCCAAGAAAAACATTACAATGATAATTCCATCAAAAAATTATTCCAAAAAACTTTCAAAAAACAGCATATTTAGGCAAATGCCTTGAAATGTTCAGAGAATAGTGCATATTCATGGTGTGTGTTATGCTTGAGAGAAAACTGTGAAAAATAAAAGCACCTATTTTCAGAAGTCTGTACATCTTAGAACAAAAGGTCTTGAAGCAACATTTCCTTAAAAGCTGAATCAGACAATCTCAGTTACGGACTTAGATATAAGTTCATGAAAATAGTACTTGCTGATAGAATACAACTGTATATAGGAAAGACTGCCCAAATAATACATATTGATATAACACTATATCAAAAGGTCAGAAGAAAAAGCTGTCTTGATAAATAGCAAAGCCATTTTTTAGTAAAATCCAGAACCTGTATTGATAAAGTGGAAAGCTCAGTAAACTAAAAACTGAAGGATATTCTTTAGCAATATGTACATTTCATAAACTAATACCAATATCATAATTAACTATAAAGCAATGGAAACTGTTCCATTAAGGAGAGGGAGTAAAATTAAATGTATAAAAGCAACAGTATATTTTGATGCAATTGGAAAGTAGAGAAACCTCTGAGGGGCATAAGCATCAAAGAGAAAAGATACAATGGTGGAAGATACCATGGTGGAAGAATTACAAGATAATGTGATTCTGGCCTTGAAGATGCAAAGGGTGGCTCTCAGCAACAAAGTTAAGTAAGGATACATGGAGACATGTTAGATAGATAGATAGATAGATAGATAGATAGATAGATAGATAGATAGATAGATAGATGATAGATAGATCATACATACATACATACATACATACATATATACATACATACAAAATATATACATTGATTATAGATATAATACATATTATTTCTTATAAAATATTAGTGGACAAGGAACTCATTGGAAATAATAGTGAAAAATTAAGGCATTGAAATGAAGTTTACCAGGAAGGCACAAAGTTATAACAAAGGCAAGATCCATGGTGGGATGATGTGTTGTGCTTCAGGATAGCAAGGTGAGATAACATGAAACTGGAAGAATTTAAAGTATTGCATTCAAAATATCTGCCCTAGATCTTTAATTTTAAGGATTATTCATAAATTTCAGACAGAAAAAAAGCATGTGATTAACAAAATGAATAAAATAATGTAATCACTGAACAGGTAGTATACAAAGTCAGTTGCACAATAATGAGACAGAGTGAACCTAAAATCAACCTGCTATTTATTAAAAGATATATTGCAAGCCAACAAGATGCTTAAAACTATCTCTGATTTGAGGGTGAAGAAGTTCCATAGATTTTTACTCTTCGCTGACCATCCACATATTTTCCAGATTTGTTTTTCCTTTAAGGTTGAGGAACACAGAAACCAGCATGTGTGGCCTGAGTACTTCAGTGTCTGTGCTCAGAAAAAAAGGCAAAGCATAAAGATAAAGCTGTTGTACTCAGTACACGATGAAGGCATGCCATACCTAGAATAGCAGTCCTATCCGTCACCATCTGAACCACTATATGCCCCTGTGTGCCTCTGCTGGGTTACCCTCCTCTGACACATATGTGCAGGGTGTCTGTGGCCCAAAGCCAGAGCTAGGGGCTAGAGATGGCTCAGCATTTAAGAGCACTGGCTGCTCTTCCAGAAGTCCTGAGTTCAATTCCCAGCAACCACATGGTGGCTCACAACCATCTATAATGGGATCTGATGCCCTCTTCTGGTATGTCTAAGGACAGCTATAGTATATGCCAATACATAAAATAAATAAATAATTCTAAAGAAAGAAAGAAAGAAAGAAAGAAAGAAAGAAAGAAAGAAAGAGAGAGAGAGAGAGAGAAAGAGCCAACCCTGTAGGCTAGAACAAGACTAGTCTTTAAAGCCTAAAATGTCTGACTTGAGTCCATTGAAGATGGCAAAAGTACAGGGTATATATGTAGAGATATGTCCAAGAGACAAGACTCACCAAGTGGGGAGCTATGGCCTTCCTCCTACTAGGAGGATCACCTTTTCCTTGTTTTCTTTGATGTTGCTTACAAAAGAAAAGGCAGGAGGTATGTGCTGCCACACTGTCTCTGAGTTCATATGTGCCTCAGTACTATTTGTCTCTGGAGCACATTGTTTCCCTGGAGTTGTCCACCACCTCTGACTCTTGCAATCTTTCTGCCTTCTCTTAACTTTGAGGGGAAGAGTTTGATGAAAGCATTCTATTAAGGACTGAGTGCTTCAAAGTCACCATCTGCACATTGTCCAGTTGTAGATCTCTATGTTAATTTGCATCTACTGCAAAAAGAAGTTTCTTTGATGGGTTTTGAGTGAGGCCCTGGCTGATCTATAAGTATACCAATATGTCACTAGGAGTTATTTTATTATTGTGTTCATTTAGCAGAATAATGGTTAGGCCCATGACCTATCTTAGAAGTCTCTGGTTCTTAACCACTAGCAGTGTCAGGTATGGATTCCATCACATGGAGTAGGGCCTAAATCCAATCAAAAAAGTTATTGGTTACTCCATAACATTTGTGCCATTACTGTAACAGTATATTTTTCAGGCAGGTCACTGTTGTAGGTCACAGGATATGTATCTAACTTATATTTATGAATGTCTTTCTTCTCCTCCCATAGCATGCAGAATACCTTCCAACACATATGGGAAAATGTATCTTTAATAAAAAAAAAATGATAGAAAGCCAGGGAGGGACCTAAACAATCTCAAGGCTCTGTGTTAGTAACAAGTACCCAAAGCAGAGAGTTACAAACACTTGAAAGTTCATGGTAGCAATGGATGTAAACGAGCCCTGCTGGCCAAAGCCTTGGGATATGTAGCTCAGATGGAGAAGGAGCCATAGCTACCATGTTGAAAAGGTCAGAAGACTGAAACATCCACTAAAACAGACAGCATGACCCACCCATGCTGCTAAGGACACTCAGCCAAAACAAGTCCCTTACCTTAACCCTACTCTCCTGGTTAGCTCAAGAGAACAAGAATGCCCAGAAGAAAAGCAAGATTAAGCTAAGCCCAGTGAAAACTGAGAAGATCTCCCAAAGGGAACAGAAGGAGGTCAGGCCAGGCAAAGAGGAGTGCTTTGGACCTGAGCTGTGCACTGAACCTGGAATCAGATCTCTAGGTTTCCTAGCCTGGCTGGAGGGCAGAGGAGTTAAATGGGAAAATGCAAACAGTCACTAGTCCTGGATGATTCTGCTTTTAAGGTGCCCAAGAAGTTCTCAAGAATTCTGAAGGTCTTTATATTTCTTGAAGGTCACAACCTGCAAAGAAGAAATAGAAATTTACAAAAACTGAACAATGGTTTCTTAAGAAAATGGCTAAAGTAGCATAATACACAGCTACTGACACCTGATTTAGGCACCCGACACTTCTGCAAATCATAGTCTGTGTGATCACTTAAGTGAAATTGTATGATTATCACTGAAATGAAAAAAAAAATACTCGAATTTAACTTTCTAAAGCAACTGAAGGCAATGAGTTTTAAATTTGTCTCCTTTCTTCTGAGTGCAAAATATTGAAATGCTCATCTATTTATTATCCAAAAGATACACTTCTGATAAATTAAAACACTTGAAGAAATTATTACCAGCACTACAATATGAATCAATTCTTTACCTCCTGGCTGTAACCTTTGCAAGCTAACATTTATCATTCACATCACATGAGATGATAGCCACAAACCTAATGCTGCTAAGTGCCAGCATTGGAGGACTGTGCAAAGCCCGTGGTTATAAATGTTTGTGTCATTTTTGTAATTATGGGGACAGGGTGATTAGTTGACAAGGTTTGTGTTCCCCCAAAGGAACAAAATGTAAAATGAGGAAGGACATCGGGGCATAGAATAAAATTGTGCCTTTCTTCTGTGCTGATAAACTCAGAAGGAGGAAGAGGAGGAGGAAGAGGAGGAGGAGGAGGGAGAGGAGAAGGAGAAGGAGAAGGAGAAGGAGAAGGAGAAGGAGGAGGAGGAGGAGGAGGAGGAGGAGGAAGAGGAGGGGGGCTTGGAAGCTTGTATAAACGAGAAAACAAAACAGTCCAAGGAAATTTGGCAGAACAATCAGACCTATCACTTATTTCCTGGTTATCCACCTCAGAGGGCAATGTCGTAGGAAGCCACTCCTGAGTAATACTCAGCCCCTGTTTTAGGTTGTCCTGGGGCAGAAAGGAGGCTGAAAACTAAGCTAATATGAATTCTATAAAACACAGAAATACTTAGAAATTCTGAAATTTCAATTCAAGGAATTTGTACTTTACTCAAACTATGATATATTCATACCCATCTGTGTATTTTTAAATACTTTTATAAATTTGTTCTTGGCCTGCATTTTCTTTTCTTCTTTTATCCTGCTTCCTTCCCTGAATCCAACCCACTTTCCTCCCCTCTTCAGAACCCTTGTTATAAAACACATATTCTTTCCTATGTTTTACAAATATGTGTATATGTTCTTATTTGCTGTGTCTCAAGTTTTACCACTATGGAAAGTATTGACATAAATATCTTTGAAATTATTTTTGTTTACTAGAATTGTAGTTGTTGGAGATAGACTGCAGGGGTAAGAGACTGAGAGAAAAGACGTTTTGTTTGTTTGTTTTCTTATTGTGAGTCTTTTTCCTTGAAGACTGTAACAATTGGCATTGGCTTCAGTGATCTGTGAACATATACTTGTTCTGACACCCTGTCCATAAGAATTATGTTTCTTTGTAAGCTTTGCTCATGCGTGTGGGGTAGAATGATCCTGGTTGCAGCATGCCCCCTCCCCTGCCAAAGCGCCCTCCGTGCTGACTTATTTTATTTCTTTGCTCATCTTGATCTTCTCATCAGGATCTTTTATCTGTGTTCCTGTTGGTCTGTGCAGTTGGGCTTTTATCTTTCTTTTATGGAGATAGGAATTGAACCTAGGGTCTCAAACACTGGACCACTCACATCCTCCAGTTCCTTGGCTATTTGTGGTGAGCAAATATATATGCTTTCTGACTCCTGAATTCTGATTAAGGTATTTATAGCCCTAAGTGTTTCATGAATTCATGTGGATTTTCTTCCCAGAGTTTTATTGGTTGTTTTATTAACATTTATCTTGGGAGCATTGGATATTTGTTTTATATGCGATGACAAGCCAGTGACCTAGTTAGTAAAAGTGTACTGAGCATCTACTGTTCACACAACGCCATGTCGGTCAGATAATGTGGATGCAAACTTCCAGACAATTTCAAACCCCTCACCAACAATGCCTATCACGCAAGCTCAGGAGTCCAACAAGAGGATTTAAAACTTAAGTAAGCATCTGTACCACATACAGCTCTCTTTTGCTCTTGAACAAAAGCATCATAGACAAAGGTCTGAAGCAGCAAGGGTTGGGAGACAGCTCTGGGAATAAAGTGCTTTACCTTGCAAGCACAGGAACTGAGTTTGGATCCTCAGAGCCCACATAAAATTAAGAGAATCATGATGACCACTAGAAAAGCATTAAGAAGGCAGAGACAGGGACCCCAGGGGCAGGCTGGCTGTCTAGACTGTCAAGAATTGTCAGACTCCTGGTTCATGGGGAAACCCTGGTTCGATAAATAAAGTGGAGAACAATCAAGAAAGACATCCACTGTTGAACTCATAGCCTACCGACATACAGAGAGAGACAGACAAATAGAGAGACAGACAGAAGCAGAGAGACAGACAGACAGACAGACAGACAGACAGACAGGCAGACAGACAGAGAGAGAGAGAGAGAGAGAGAGAGAGAGAGAGAGAGAGAGAGAGAGAGAACACAATAGCAACAAACACCAGGCAGTAGCCACAAATATAGGCATGGGTTCTATGTTCATTCTCTAGGGATGCCACAATAAGTTACAGACAATGTGGCTTTACCAGCATAACTGTTGCCTTCCATTCTAGAGGCTCAAAATGTGAGGTCACAGTATCATCTGTAGATTTTCTCTGAAATCTTGTCAATGCAGTATTCCGTGTGTGTGTGTGTGTGTGTGTGTGTGTGTGTGTGTGTGTGTGTGTGTGTGTGTGGTTGCCAATGGAAGCCAGAAGACAAAGAAAGCCAGCAGAGATGGTCAGATTCTGAAGCAGCAGGAGTTAAGGGGGTTGACAGGTGCCTGCTGTGAGTGCCTAGAACCAAACTCTGGCCCTCTGGAAGAGCAGCAAGTACTCTTAACTGCTGACCTGTTGTTCCAACCCCAGCCAGAAAACTTTCATTAGATTTTCTTAGCTGTCTCCTGAAGTTCTGGGGATTCAAGAATAAACAAGAAAGGGATTCCACATTTAGAAATATAGTCCTCAAGTTGGAAAGCATGAAATGGTGGGTGGTGCTCGAGGATGCAGGGATCAGGTATAAAAGGACAGAAAGGGGCTTACAGTCTGTCTATGAAAGGCATCCTTGACCTTTCAGGAAGTATGTTCTCTTTCTAAATAATTGTTTTGGGGGCTAGAGAAATGTCTCCGTGGTTAAGAGCACGACCTGCTCTTGTAGAGCAGATTCCTATCACCCCCTGATAGCTCATAACCTTTTATAACCCTAGTTCCAGGGGATCCAGCATCTTCTAGCCTCCACTGGCACTAGGCAGTCATGTGATATGCAGACAAAGCACTCAGATGCCTAAGACAAATAAACAAATACAAAATTTAAAAATGAAATATTTTATTTAATATTCACACATGAAGGTAATACATTTTGGCTAAGTCCTCTCTCCCATCATCTCACTCTCCGTCTTTTCTCACACTTTCCCTCCCCCCCCCAAAAAAAACCTCCATGTGCTCTCTCTGTGTTATATACCTTCTGAATCCTTTCATTGTATGGAATGAGGTACTGGAGCAGGCGTAGCATGCCAGGGGCCTCTGACCAGAAACATCCTCCCCCAACAGCCATCACTTGTCAATAGCTTCATAGTCAAGAGTTGCAACTTCACAAGTCCCTCCTCCCTAGCCATGCTCCAATAGGGTTGGCTTGATCCCTCCTCCCTAGCCATGCTCCAATAGGGTTGGCTTGATCCTACTGAAGAATTAGTGTAGCAACTTGTGTTCTCATGCTGATTGTGTTACCCAAAAAACCTGTTTACAATGCCCTACACAAAGGCTAAAAGAAGCCTGTCCCCAATTAGCTCTGACTGGGAAATAAAGTTGTCAGTGGCCAATAGCTAGGCAAGGTGAAAGAGGCAGGACTTTTTGGATTCCCCCAGCAAGAAACACAGGGGAGAGGAAGAATGAAGTCTGCCATGAGAGGCACTAAGGACTGACTACCCTGTGTAGGAAAGGAGGATTAGACAGCTGAAATGTAGGTACTAAGGAAAAGTAGTCCCATAGGAGAGCTGCCCAGAAGGAAGCAGGGTAGTAAAGATAAAATATAGATTTACAAAATGTTAACTCAGGAATACCAGAGGGGAGTGCGTGCTAGCCATGGGGAGGTTCAGGAAATGTACAGTCATTGAGCTAGGAAGGTATATTAAAAATTATGCTGTATATATATATATATATATATATATATATATATATATATATATATATTTCAGGAATCCAAAGAGCTCTAGTAGCTGGCTAGAAATGCCTGCCACTCACAAGGAGCTCAATGCAAATTAACTATTCACCCATACACATTAGGCTTCATTGTGGCAATTTCTAAACAAAATTTGTTTAGTTGTTTCTCTTCCACTGCCCTTCTCCCCTGTCCCCTTCCTCCTTTGTGCCTGACCAGTCCCTGTAGCTATCTATGTTCAATGGAATCTACAATACTGACTGAGATGAATAGAGAAAGCTTGATAGATGCAGGGCCAAGAACTTCTTTATTCTCAGAATCTTTTTGTTCCTCACTCACATGGCAATTATTCGGATTCTTTGCCATCTTCAATTTATTTTTGTTGCAACATTATTATTTTGATACATCAATTCAGACTTTATGTGGTATTAGAGTCAAATTAAAATTTAGTGACAGGCAACTTTATGTGTTTCTCAAAATACTAAGTGTATATAATACATATTTATTACATATACATACACTATAAAATATGTAAAATCTCAATACTGAATTTTTATATTTTTTGTCATTCAGGTGAAAATGAGATATGTACATTTGGCCTACATATTCTAAGAAAGACCCAGGCCTCATCCCTCCTGTGAGCCTGTGTCCCTTTTCCACATCACAAAACTCTTCTTGCTTTTTTTTCTTCCTCTCTTCCTCCCAAAGTTCTAGACCTCCAGACAACTGGAGGAAAACATACAACCAGAAGAATAATGTGAGTGTGCTGGGCAGTGGTGGTATATGCCTTTAATCCCAGCACTTGGAAGGCAGAAGCAGGCAGGTTTCTGAGTTCAAGGCCATCCTGGTCTACAGAGTGAGTTCCAGAACAGCCAGGGCTACAGAAAAACCCTGTCTCAAGAAGAAGAAGAGGGATGTGAGTGGATGGGTACCAAGCACAGCTTTCATCCATAGGTCTTATTTATCCAAAGGAAAACACTGGACAGTTTCTGGAGTTCATAACTTTTTATAATCACCCACAGGTGTCTCTAAAGGGGAAGAACCAAAAACACTGAGACCTCCAAGACGACCACGGAAACCCAAAACATTAAATAACCCTGAAGACTCCACATACTACTATCTACTCCATGTAAGTGGCTCATTCTTACAATTAAACTGAAGACCAGTAGAAACTGGTTGCATTGGGCTGCCTCAAAAGAAGGCCTTGCATCATGAAGACCCTCCTTAGATTCTACTTCACAGATACCCATTCAATACCCCCTTTGTTTTTCTCTAGACCTCTTCCTCGAAGTCCTGCCCTCTCTTGTAATCCTGGACCTACACCGTGTTCTCCTAGAAACTTTTTTCACTTTTCTTAGTTTCTTTCATTGCTGTGAAGAAACTGCAATTCTTATAAAGGAAAACATTTAATTTGGGTTGCTTACAGTTTCAGAGGTTTAGTCCATTATCATCATGGTAGGAAGTATGGCAGCATGAAGGCAGATATGGTGCTGGAGAAGGAGCTAAGAGTTCTACATCTTGATCTGCATGCAACAAAAAAGAGAATGTGATAACACTGGGAACCGCTTGAGCATAGGAGATCACAAAGCCTGCTCCCATGATAACATACTTCCTCCAACAAGGCTACATCTCCTAACAGTCCCTTTGGACCAAGCATTCAAACGCATGAGTCTATGGGAGCTACTCCTATTCAAACTTATCACTTATCTGAGTTTATATACAAATATCAGCCTAGAAAGGGAAGTCCATTGTGGGAAAACCCTCCAGACAGAGACCTTCATTTAAATGAGTATGGTGTCATAAAAGCAGTGAAAGAGAAGTGAAAGTTGATTGGGCTTCTGCAAATTCCAGGCCAATAGTGAGATGTATTCATAACCATTGTGATAGTTGATCCTAGAACCAGTTCTTAATGTTATGTTCACATCTCTCTCACCTACCATAAGAATAATAAATATTATACAATATGATTTCATATTACTATATATAATATCTTTTCAATTCTACTCCCTTTAGAAGTCAACCCAAGAAGAAAAACGGAGACCAGGAAAAGACAGGTAATTATCTTTTCTAAATTATAGCACCATTTTGTTCAAATAAAACTATAAATCTTTATGTTCAAATTTAATTACAAATCACATATATTTGGGAAAATAGCATGTTCCCAACACATGTATATGCTAGGTGTGAGGACTACATGGAACATATAAATTAAATATACTGAGCCAGAGCTATACAAAGCTTTCACTTAGAACTCAAATATGATTTGGATGCATTACATCATTGGGAATGACTGCTTTTCTCTGCCCTTTTAATAATGGTGAATAAGTGATCAGAACACTTCAATATCCACAGATGTTCTTTTCCTTTTTATTTTATGGTCTTTTGATACATGTTAAATGTCACATTTTATACTTTTTGAGGATTGTTACGACAGCAAGGGCTGTGGTTTTTGTAGGTATGGCATACTTATCCTCATGTGATTTTCCCTTCCCTATGATATTTCAGTCTTTCAATATTTCAGTATTTTGACATTTTAATCTTTGACATTTAAGCACATCAGATGATTTTAAGACAATGTTAGGAATGGAAAAGGGTGCTTTTGTTTAACATAAATAGAGTTCCCTGTTACCTGGTGGTACCTATCACAGAAGTCAGTTGAGGGTATAGATGAAACATTTGAAAATGCTTTGAAGCCAGGCATGGTGGCGTACACCTTCAATCCCAGCACTCAGGAGGCAGAGGCAGGCGGATTTCTGAGTTCGAGGCCAGCCTGGTCTACAAAGTGAGTTCCAGGACAGCCAGAGCTATAAAGAGAAACCCTGTCTCGAAAAAAAAAAAAAAAAGAAAGGAAGAAAGAAAGAAAGAAAGAAAGAAAGAAAGAAAAGAAAAGAAAAGAAAAGAAAAGAAAAGAAAAGAAAAGAAAAGAAAAGAAAAGAAAATGCTTTGAAGTAACTCATCAAGGCCAGTTCTCACAACAGTTATCTATGAGCCTGGTGTGAATGTGACTGTAGACTGGCCAAACTAGACACCACTGTCCCTGGCAGTTCTAGATATTACCTGTTCATGTTAAGTTAAATCTGATTTAAAAAAAAAAAAACAGTCCAGCAACTAATGATTTATCAATGTAAGGGATGGGGAATACTTTTAACAGGATGTGCTTATTTTTACATTTCAAGATTTCTCCCAAATAGCGTGTATGTGATGCTGTTAAGTTACAAAAATTCGTCAAAAGAAGAAAACATTTAGCCTGTAAGTCAAGTGAATAGAAATCAGACTGATTGAGTAGCATGTTTGTGTGTTCATTTGCAGTCAAGGAAAGTTATTAGGTTTGGAAGATTTCTATTATAAGGAATTTTTGCCTACTCATTATGGTCCCACGGCACATAGCTCTAATGCAAGAGAATGGAAAGCTCAGAAGGAAGCCCAGGATCAATGCATTGAGAGTAATAAGAGGTAATATGTACAGTCTGTATCACATTTACTGGTAAAATTTGAATGGGAATTCAAAAATTCTAATTTAAGCAATTTTATGTAGTGGTGAATTAGTTAAAGCACGTTAGCTCTGGTGGGTCTCACTTGCTCTGCATCTGCCCAAGAGTTCTCTGGATTCATGAATGAAAGACACATAAACACCAGGTAATTTCGATATGCCTTGATTAGCTCCATGGCTGGGCACTTCTAAACCTCCCCACACAGCTAGCACACAGTTCCCTCCAGTATTCCTGGCTTAACATCTTCTAAATCTACATTTTATCTTTGCTGTCCTGTTACCTTCTGAGAAGCCCCGCCCCCATAGGGTCACATTCCCTTTCCACCTACATTGTTGGATGCTTTCTCTCTTGCAGCTCTTAAATATGATCCTTCTCCCTCTGAGTCATGGAGATTCTCCTCCTCCTCTCTTCAATTCCACACTCTCATCAATGGACAGATCATGGAAACAGAAACTAAACAGAGACACATTGAAACTAACAGAAGTTATGAAACAAATGGATTTAACAAATATCTAAAGAAATTTTTTTTCTAAAACAAAAGGATATCTTTTTTTAGCACCTCATGATACCTTCTCCAAAATTGACCATATAATCAGTCACAAAACAGAGCTCAACAGATACAAATATATTAAAATTATCCCATGCATCCTATCAGATGACCACAGACCACGGCTAATCTTCAATAACAACATAATAGAAAGCCCATATACACAAGAAGCTGAACAGCACTCTGCTCAATGATAAGTAGAGTGTTGGTCAAGGAAAAAATAAAGAAATTAAAGATTTTTTTTAGAGTTCAAAGAAAATGAAGCCACAACATACCCAAACTCATGGGACAAAATGAAAGCAGTCCTAAGAGGGAAGCTTGTAGCTCTGAGTGCCTCAAAAAAGAAACTGGAGAGAGCATACACTAGCAGTTTGACAGCACACCTAAAAGCTCTAGAACAAAAAGAAGCAAATACACCCAAGAGGAGTAGATGGAAGGAAATAATCAAACTCAGGGCTAAAATCAACCAAATGGAAACAAACAAACAAACAAAAACTATACAAAAAATCAACCAAACCAGGAGCTGGTTCTCTAAGAAAATCAATAAAATAGATAAACTCTTAACCAGACTAACTAGAGGGCACAGAGACAATATCCTAATTAACAAAATCAGAAATGCAAAGGGGGACATAATAACAGAATCTGAGGAAATCTGAAAAATCAACAGATCCTAATTCAAAAACCTAATTCAACAAAACTGGAAAACCTGGATGAAATGGAACTCTTTGTAGACAGATACCAGGTACCAAACTTAAATCAGGATCAGACTAATGATCTAAACAGTCCTATATTCTCTAGAGAAATAGAAAAAGTCACTAATAGTCTCCCAACCAAAAAAAACCCCAGGACCAGATGGGCTTAGTGCAGAGTTCTATCAGATCTTCAAAGAAGACGTAATACCAATTCTCCTCAAATTATTCCACAAAATAGAAACAGAAGGAATACTACCTAATTCATTCTATGAAGCCACAATTACTCTGATACCTAAAACACACAAAGACCCAGTAAAGAAAGAGAACATCAGACCAATTTTCCTTTTGAATATCGATGCAGAAATACTCAATAAAATTCTTGCAAACCGAATCCAAGAACACATCAAATGACCAACCAACATGATCAAGAAGGCTTTATCCCAGGGATGCAGGGATGGTTCAATATATGGAAATCCATCAATGTAATCCATTGTATAAACAAACTCAAAGAAAAAAAACCACATGATCATCTCATTAGATGCTAAGAAAGCATTTGACGAAATCTCACTCCTGGGTGTGTTTATCATAAAAGTCTTGGAAAGATCAGGAATTCAAGGCCCATACCTAAACATAATAAAAGCAATATACAGAAAACCAGTAGCCAACATCAAACTAAATTGAGAGAAACTTGAAGCAATCCCACTAAAATCAGGGACTAGACAAGGCTGTCCACTCTCTCCCTACCTATTCAATATAATACTTGAAGTCCTAGCCACAACATTTAGACACCAAAAGGAAATCAAAGAGATAAACATCGCAAAGAAGAAGTCAAAATATCACTATTTGTAGATGATATGATAGTATACATAAGTGACCCTAAAAATTCCACCAGAGAACTCCTAAACCTGATTAAAAAAAAAAAAAAAACTTCAGTGAAGTAGCTGGATATAAAATTAACTCAAACAAATCTGTGGCCTTTCTCTACACAAAAGATAAACAGGCTGAGAAAGAAATTAGGGAAACAACACCCTTCACAATAGTCACAAATAATATAAAATACCTTAGTGTGACTCTAACCAAGCAAGTGAAATATTTGTATAAGAACTTCAAGTCTCTGAAGAAAGAAATCTTAGAAGATGGAAAGATCTCCCATGCTCATGGATTGGCAGGATTAATATAGTAAAAATGACCATCTTACTGAAAGTAATCTACAGATTCAATGAAATCCCCATGAAAACTCCAACTCAATTTTTCACAGAGTTAGGAAGGGCAATTTGCAAATTCATTTGGAATAACAGAAGACATAGGATAAGCAAAAACTATTCTCAACAATAAAAGAATCTCTGGAGGAATCACCATCCCTGACCTCAAGCTGTACTACAGAGCAATTGTGATAAAAACTGTATGGTACTGGTACATGACAGACAGGTAGATCAATGGAATAGAATTGAAGACCCAGAAATGAACCCACACACCTATGGTCACATGATCTTTGACAAAGGAGCTAAAACTATTCAGTGGAAAGAAGATAGCATTTTCAACAACAACAACAAAAAAATGTGTTGGCTCAACTGGCTGTTATCATGTAGAAGAAGGCAAATCAACCCATTCTTATCTCCTTGTACAAAGCTCATGTCCAAGTGGATCAAGGACCTTCACATAAAACCAGAGACACTGAAACTTATAAAAGAGAAAGTTGGGAAGAGCCTTGAAGATATGGGCACAGAGGAAAAAAATCCTGAACAGAACAGCAATGGTGTGTGATGTAAGATCAAGAATCAACAAATGGGACCTCATAAAATGACAAAGCTTCTGTAAGGTGAAGACACTGTCAATGAGACAAAAGGGCCACCACAGTTATGGAAAATATCTTCACCAACCCTATATCTGATAGAGGGCTAATACCCAATATACGACAAAGAACTCAAAAATTAGACTCCAGAGAAACAAATAATCCTATTAAAAAATAGGGTACAAAGCTAAACAAAGAAATCTCAACTATGGAATACTGAATGGCTGAGAAGCACCTAAAAAAAAAATGTTCAACATCCTTAGTCATCAGGGAAATGCAAATCAAAACAACCCTGAGAACCACCTTACTCCAGTCAGAATGGCTAAGATCAAAAACTCAGGTGACAGCGGATGCTTGTGAGGATGTGGAGAAAGAAGAACACTCCTCCGTTGCTGGTGGGATTGCAAACTGGTACAACCACTCTAGAAATCAGTTCCTCAGAAAATTGTCCATAGTACTACCTGAGGATCCAGCAATACCACTCCTGGGCATATACCCAGAAGATGCTACAACATGTAATAAGGACACATGCTCCACTATGTTCATAGCAGCCTTATTTATAATAGCCAGAAGTTAGAAAGAACCCAGATGTCCCTCAACAGAGGAATGGATACAGAAAATGTGGTACATTTACACAATGGAGTACTACTATTAAAAACAATGAATTTATGAAATTCATAGGCAAATGAATGGATCTGGAGGATATCATCCTGATTGAGGTAACCCAATTACAAAAGAAAATGCATGATATGCACTCACTGATAAGTGGATATTAGCCCAAAAGCCCAGAAGCCATGAATACCCAACATACAATTCACAAACCACATGAAACTCAAGAAGTAGACCATGATGTGGATACTTCTATCCATCTCAGAAGGGGGGAACTAAGCACCCATGGAAGGAGTTACAGAGGCAAAGTGTGGAGTAGAGACTGAAGAATTGACCATCTAGAGACTGACTCACCTGGTGATCTATCCCATTTACAATCACCAAACCCAGACACTGTTGTGGATGCCAACAAGTGCTTTGCTGACAGGAGCCTGATATCGCTCTCTCCTGAGAGTCTGCCAGTGCCTGACAAATACAGAAGTGGATGCTCATAGCCATCCATTGGACTGACCATAGGGTCCCCAATGAAGGAGCTAGAGAAAGGACCTAAGGAGCTGAAGGGTTTTGCATCCCCATAGGAGGAACAACAATATGAACTAGCCAGTAACCCCCAGAGCTCCCAGGGACTAAAACACCAACCAAAGAGCACACATGGTAGGACTCATGGATCAAGCTGCATATGCAGCAGAGGATGGCCTACTCAGACATCAGTGGGAAGAGAGGCCTTTGTCTTATGAAGGCTCTATGCCCCAGTGTGGGGAAATGCCAAGGCCAGGAAGCTAGAGTGTGTGGGTTGGTGAGTAGGGGGAGGGGGAGGGGATAGGAGGAGAGTGTTTTTTGAAGGGGAAACCAGAAAAGGAGATAACACTTGAAATGTAAATAAAGAAAATATCAACAAAAAACAAAGCCAAGTCTCAGCGCTCCTCATGACCCCTTCATGCCTTCAAAACATTACCCATCCAGCTACATCATTAGGTACAACCTTGGCGATCTCTGGAACATAGCTTCTTTGTGCTCTCAGAAAACACTTCCCAGATTTCACCTTAGAGATTCTGGTCTCTTCTTAATTACTGCTAATTTATTAGTTACAGCTAACCAGCATCAATTGTCCTAGCTGTCCCTTATATTTTTTACTCTAAAGCCAGAGCCACGTGGCCAAAGCTGCTGAGTCTACTGTTTATAGGAGCTGGACATGACACCCTTGTTCTATTACATTATCTCCGGCTTTCTGCTTTCCACCTCCTTCACAGCCTAAAATTGGCTGTCTTGAAACTTGCTCTGTAGATTGACTTTGAACTCAGAGATCAGCATGCCTGTCTTCTGGTATTAAAGGTGTGTACCACCAAGCCTAGACTTAAGCTTTTATTCACCTAGAACTTGCTCTGTCCCAGGCTGGCTCAGGGATCTGCTTGGCTTTATCTCCTGGAACTAAAGATGTGTTCCACCATACCTGGATCTAAGCTTGGTTGGGCAGGATCTTGCCCCAAAGTCCCACCTCCTTAATTTGTTATCTCCTTGAACACAGGATTCACCTCCATTTCACTTCCTGGTACCCCATCAATACTTGAAACAAATATTTTATATTTTTTCTTTCTAAGCTTGCTATGCTTGTTCAAAATCCTCTTCATGAGACTTAACCAGAAAACAAAGTCTATGATGGGCATTTCTGAGACTTCTTTTGACAATGCAATTAATCTGAGTCTCTTCACCTTAGCTTCAAGCAGACTCTTTAACAGCAAAATGTAGCCCCATTCTTCACCGAAAATTCCACAAAAACAGTCCCTAGGTCACATTCCGATATTCTTCTCCACTGAAACCTCTTGGGTCAGGTCTGTACAGTTCAAATCATACTCAGCAACAAAGTCTTCCGTATTCCTACTAGGATAGACCATTAAGTCCTATTTAAAGCATTCCACTGCTTTCCTACGTCCCAAAATCAACATTCCTCCAAACAAAAGCATGGTCAGGCCTATCACAGCAATATCCCACTCCTGGTACCAACTTCTGACTTAGTGTTTTACTTCTGCGAACAGACACTGTGAACAAAGCAAGTCTTATAAAGGACAGGTTCAGAGGTTCAGTCCATTATCACCAATGTGGGAATATGCCAGCATCCAGGAATGCATGGTACAGGCAGAGCTGAGAGTTTTACATCTTTATCTGAAGGCTGCTAGCAGAATTTTGACTTGTAGGCAGCTAGGATGAGGGTCTTAAAGCCCACACCCACAGTGGCACACCTACTCCAAGAGGACCCCACCTTCTAATAGTGCCACTTCCTGGGCTGAGCATATACAAACCATTATACTAGCTGTGTCAACTAGTGTTATATATAAATATCAAAGCCTTACAGTAGTGTCTGTCAATTTAGAACTGATATGTGTGATGAGCCTGACAGGGGTAACTATTCTTATATGAGAGTTCAAGTCTGTAATTCAAAAGAGAACATTCTGTTGATACCCACTGAAGTACTGTATAAAACTTCCCTGTAAGGAATCTGCTAAGTTCAAGATGCCCTGGAGGACCTTGACAAAGTTTCCTTTGAATACCTTCTTCAAAATATACCAAAATAATGAATAATTAAATAAATAAATAAATAAATAAATAAATGAATAAATAAAATTATTAAATCAGAATAAATTCTCAATCACTTTGCCCCTTTCTCTCTACATAATATTCACCTGGCAAGTCCTAGTGTCCAGTCTGTATCTCTACCTTATAGCTAAACTTGGCTGAAGCCTCAGCCTAACATCACACACACACAAAAAAAAAAAGAATAAAAGAATAAAAGAAAAGAAAACAGCCACACATCTTAAACATGTACTTGTAGTTGTTTGCCAATGGTACTCTCCCCTACAAATCTATTACCCTCCTTTCAAAGGCTATTCCTTTCCACTTTCATCCTCTCCTCAAACCATATAACTGCCCTGGCTTTTGTCTAACAATCATCTTTCCCATTTGGTTAAGAAGAGTGGAGTAGCACAGTGCACAGTGTAGTGTAGACATACCCTTCCACTGCAGGACTACACTCCTGTCACTCAAACCTCCCTCAGCAGGCTACAGGTAACCTGTGTAACCTCCTAGATAAAGCCTAACCTCTCAGTTGTTCTCTGAGTCTGGGTCTTTACAAGAATATAGTTTTGCAGTGGTGTGTGTGTCTGTCTGTCTGTCTGTCTTTCTGTCTCTCTCTATGTCTCTTTGTCTCTTTGTGTTTTCTTTCTGCTTCTCTCTGTCTCTCTGTGTGACTCTCTGTCTCTTTCTATGTCTCTGTCCCCTCTCTGTCTCTACCTTTGTCTCTCTACCTCTCTTTGTGTGTCTCTCTGTTTCTGTCTTTCTCTGTGTGTGTCTCTCTTCCCCTCTTCTCTCTGTCTCTTTGCCTCTCTGTCTTTGTCTCTCTCTGTATGTCTTTCTCTGCCCCCTCTCTGTCTCTGTCTTTGTCTCATATGTGTCTCTCTGTCTCTCCCTGTCTCTGTCTTTGTGTATATCTCTGTGTCTCTCTGTGTCTCTTTCTCTGTCTGTCTGTCTCTACCTTTGTCTCTCTATGTGTCTCAGCCTCTGTCTCTGTCTTAGTCTCTCTACCTCCCTCTGTCTCTGTCTTAGTCTCTCTACCTCCCTCTGTCTCTGTCTTAGTCTCTCTACCTCCCTCTGTCTCTGTCTTTGTCTCTCTCTGCATCTCTGTGTCTTCCTGTCTCTATCTATGTATCTCCCTGCCTCTGTTTCTGTGTGTCTCTCTGGCCCCTCTTCCCTCAAACCTCTTCTCAAATATTACTTCACCAGAGGCCTATGTTGACCACCATACACACCATTTTATGATCACTCGAATGCACACCATCATTGTCCTGATCATTCATATACACATCATTACTGTCCTGTTACCCTGCTGCCCCACTGACCTGCTGACCTGCTGATCTTTCTCTAAGTTTTCTCTCATTACCTGATGTTTTAAGGCTTTGGGTTTTTTGGTTTTGGTTTTGGTCTTGGGGTTATTTGTTTATTTGTTTGCTTGGTCTTCTCCCACTCGCTACTTAAAACTCCATGAAATCGAGGACTTTTTCTTCTGTCACCCACCCATACTGGGACTTTGTATGTGCTAAATGACTGTAAGAATTATGGAGCTGTGTTTTAGGGAGCATCCCCATTTCCTCAAGCAAGCTGCAGAAACCAAAGGTTTCTATTGACTGGAGTTCCTACAGTGGGTCCAGGAAAGCAGTCTCATTAAAAACATTGAAGCCCTGAGAAGCCAAAGACCGAGCAGTACCTGTGTCACTACTGGAGTTGTTGGTCAGAACCAGGTTTTAAAAGAAACATTTGACTGGTTTAAAAATCCGGAAGGTGAACATTTATTTATGCACCTTGAATCTTCCTGTCTGATGAAAGTCTTTTAAAAACTGAACAAGACACGAAGATAAGTATCTTTTTATTAACTGGGAATTATTATTATTCCAAACAAAACCAGCCTGTGATCCCTGCCTGCCAATGGTTTGCTCTCGCCTGAACACAAAAGCCGCTAGTTTCTCGACTTTGCAAAACTGCAAAGCTGTTACAGCTACCTTGGGTAGGTTAGCCTGACTTTTTGATTGTACCTTTCTTAAATGCCTTTGGTTGGTAGATGGCTCAAAGAAGAAGACTACCTAGCTCTGGGAGGGTGGATGGAGCATGCCTGAGAACCGTTGCCACTGATGGTCAGAACCTGGTTTGGCTTGCAGGTGTTGGACCGGCTCAGAGAATGAGAGCCTGGAGGAAGAGAGGATTTCAGCCAACCCTTATGACTACAGGAGGCTCCTGCGCAAAACCTCCCAGCGGCAGCGCCTGGTGCAGCAGTTGTAGCTCGCCTATGGAGCTTCAGAAAGTGCTGGACCTTGAAGCAAGGATCAAAGCAGCAGGAGGGTAACCTCTCAAACAGGACCGCCCAGGCGCTGAGGCGTCCGATAGCCTGCCAGCCTTGTTCCTTCTCAAATGCTAGGGCCTTGAGGCCCTGACACAAGAGAATCTTGACCTGGGGTTAAGAGAATCTTAACTACCTCCTCAGGTAGTTCCAGATACTGGGCCCCAACTTCTCCCACCTGCCTGTCGCCCCATCCCCCTAATGAAACCCTTTGATTGCAATTCGGGGTACTTACTGTGCCAGAACTGTCACCACCACCACCACCACCACCACCACCACCCCACCCCACCCCGCCCATTTTAAAATGATTGAAGAGATTTTTTCTTTCTTGAAATGGCTTTCCCAGGACCAAATGAAGGTCACTCCTGGTTGGGTATGCCAGAATAAAGGCAAGGTGGGAGCAGAATGAACCTTGAAAGTGAATTCATCTCAAACTTGAGTTTCCTCCTCTCTTGATTATTATACTGCTAAATAAAGTAAGCATCCTGGAAAAGCCTGTTTTCCATAGACTTGTCTACCTTATGCCTTGAGGGCCTCTGTCTAACATACACCTGGGCCTGTGGCAGGAATTAAGATGACCTCTGTCTTCACCAACAGATTTCCACTCCTCAGCGGCAGTAAAGCACAGCCTAGCTTACACTTTACCTAGAAACGTGGGCTGCAAACAAACTTCCAAACCTCACCACTCACACACACCCTTTCCAGGCAGTCCGTGCTGGACTGGTCCTCTGGCTGAGGACCAGTTTTTAAGGTCTACTCTACAGATTTGAAGTAGCTCTCCCCTCCTTAGAAGTTGGCCACATAAAAGTAAGCAGAAGGGCAGTGGGTGGGAGGCAAGAGTTCCCAGAAGAGGGAGGAGGAGGAGGAAGAGGAGGAGGAGGAGGAGGAGGAGGAGGAGGAGGAGGAGAACAATCCTTTTTTAAAAATTTTTTTTTCAAGTTAACCTTTCATAAGAGACACTTTCCAAGTCTACACCACCTAGATTGGGTAAACAAGGTACAGACAGGGTTCCACGGAGAACTGAATGGGCAAACAAGTTCTGTTCAGGTCATGGTTTGGCTCCTGCTACTTAAAAATAAAATAAAATAAAATAAAATAAAATAAAATAAAATAAGGCAGAGGGCGCTGATAACTTCTGTGTCCTGGAGTGGTCATAGTCTCTTCAGATCAGCCTCTAAAGCTCCGGGTAGCCAGTGCATTTTACAAATAGGATCCTGTTGAGGAGTGGCCTACTGACAGGACCGAGCCCCCAAATTCAAGTGCCCCTGTCCCTGCTCCTCTAGAAAGCTCTGCTCCAGTTTGGGGCCAGACAGACAGGAAAGAAGAGTCACCCTAACTGAGCCAACTCCACGGAGCGGCAGAACCTGTACCTGGCACCAGAAACCTTAACAGCAGGGCTCACAGACTGATATTGGCGGAGGGGGACAGGAGTTCGGGTGTCCGCGCTGGCTATGCTTCCTGGGCACTACAGTCCCATCTGAAACAGGTGCGTTAGGAAGGAGCTGGGCTCTGCAGCTTGCCAGACTTTAATTCTGGCTTCCAGCGGAGGACCCTGCACCCCACAGTCCTCGCAAGAGTGTCTGCGAAGGTATATTCGGTTGCTGAGTAGAGACGCAACAGACAGATCTACCTCAGCCCCTACACCTTGACTTGAGTAAGGCTGGAAAAGGAAGATTGCAACGTCGTGGTTGTTTCCAAATCCTTTTTCTATCTAGCCTTTTTCAGTCTCTCAACATTTAAGCAGCAAAAGAACTCGAGAGAGAAAGCTTGTACGAAATATCCTTCTTTGACCGGCCCTCTCCTCTCCCCGCCAGGGGACTTTCTGGGTGGCTCACAGTGGACAAGGAATAGGTTATCCCACCAAACCTTCCGGCGGGCTATGCTGGAGATTTGGGTATGGGTCTCCTACTGTAAGAGAAAGCCTTCCCGGCCAACAGTATTCCGTTCCCAGTCTGCTGCCTCCTTTGTGAACTAATGACTGTAATTATTACCTCCCAGAGCTCTTTTGTTACCAACAACCCGGAACCGGAGGGGGTTGGGGGATGGGCCCTTTGGGAAAATGGAAAAAATTTTACAAAGCAAATTGCTGTCTAAGAAGGGTTTTTTTTTTTAAGACTACCCCAATTCCAGCCTGCATCAGAAGTGGGGAGTGGCATTTTTTTCTTCAAAGTATGATTAGATTTTAAAAATACTCAGAGCTGTGGGATTCAATTGCATTTCAACAGTACTGCTTTGAGTTACTATTTTTGAAGAACTTAAATTCAGATGTTGAAAATCTGTATCTCTTGTTTTCACCCATTTCTTCCTTGGAAGGTGTGTGTGTGTGTGTGTGTGTGTGTGTGTGTGTGTGTGTGTGTTTAAGAACCTTTTTTATTTCCGACCACTCATCCATGGTAAAAAGCTTCATTCCCCAGCCAGCTGGCTTGAAGAGAATTATTTTGCAGGATTTAGTATGGATTTAAACAAAGACTGAGGCTCTCCAAGTCTTGTTGGCAAGGCTGGGTGGAGGAAGCGCCCATTCCAGGAGCTGTTACCTCTGCCAGCTGAAGCCACCAGGCCTAGCGTACCCTAAAGACCTAGGGTCAAGATGACTGCCTTCCTTCCCTCAGCATACTCCTGCTTAGAGACAGACATGCCTTGGGGGGCACCTCAACAGTGCCAATAGCACCGCCCTCCCCCTCCCCTCCTCCGCCAGGTCACCGGACCTCAGTGGGCATCCCCTAGCTATATCCTCCCTGGCCCCCTGGATTCTGGCAACCTTGGGAAGAAGATAAAGCTTTGTGGAGAGAAAGCACTTGGTCATCTGCAGTTACTCAAGGTCTCCGGATCCCTAACAAAATAAGTGATCCTGGTCACCAAGACTAAAGGTTCCAGGGCTTCTCCTCAGGCAACAGCTTTGGTGCTTCATTTGAAAAACTCAAAGAAGGAATGAAGGACTGTGGAGAGCAGTGAAACTGCAGTCCCTCCCTCGGGGAGAGCAGGAAAGGAGGTCCGGAACGGTTTAAAGCAGCACCTTCCTGCAAGTCTTTCTTGAGCTCTCTGTAAGCCTGGAACCCTAGGTTTAGTATAGGCAAGAGGAAACGGAGCAGAGTCAGAGGGCCCCAAATCCTCCTCAAGGTGCCGTCCCTGCATTTAAGAGCCTTTGGGAAAAGGAAATCGGAAAGGATTGTTTCATTCCTTTATTAGAAAACGCAAACGAAACTACTTCTTTCTGGGCTGGGAAATTGCCCATCTTGTGTTCCTAGGCACCTCCTGATGGCAAGAACACCTCTTGGGAAGGTGAGAGGTCAGTGGTTTGAGTATCTCTGAAAAGATGGGAGTCCCTTTTCTCCTGGGATTTGGAAAGACTGCTTACTTTGAAACTCCCTGAACCCCACCTAAGCACAGATGTCCTCAAGCCACTCTTAAGCAGCAGGCCAAGGTCACCAAGTAACCAGATCTCCTCCCCCATCAACCATAAATCCTGTGTATGTGTCAGCTCTCACCCACTCCAAGAAGTTTCTGTTCGTTTTATTTATTTAATTTTTCCCAGCCTGAGGTCCTCAGTGATAGATTCCAGCGTGGATTTTAATTGCTTCAATCAGCAGTCTTTCTCTTCAGCTGTCAGTCAAAACCTGGACGGTGGGTCTGGGGACCCAGCTCATGACTGCACAGAAACCATACGATCCCCCCCCCCCCAGGCTGCCTCAGCTCAGCAGGCAGACATTAGTCTCTGCTAAGGAGATGAAATGAGTTCGTTGGCCTGGAAGCGGTCCACCTTCCTCCCTCCTTGGTTCCTTCCCCATGCTCTGGAGCTCTTCCTGATTGAGGCCAGGTGGCCTGGGCTCTTGAGGTCACAGTGACCTCAGCACAGGTTTGGACGAAGGCGGGTGCGAGAACCACTTTTGCTCCGCAGCAGCCTGAGACAGCCCTCAAACAATGAGCCAATCGATGCACACGTGAAATCGCCCTTGGCCACCATTCCAATCTTGCCAAGGTCTCCGTGGTCCCCCGGGTCACCTAGGCCAGCGTGCTGAGGGCTGCGGTAGCACCCTGGACAGCGCGTCCGGGCCGAAGCGCCTGTGGCTGGGTCAGCACTGCGCAGGCACGCCTCCCTCCCCCGCATCTGACTCGTGCTCGAATACACAGCCTCGCACCTCACGACCCAGCTCCTCCATTTCCCTTCCGTCACTCTCTCATCTCCCCACCAAGCTCCCTCTCCCTAAAAATCTCTTGGGTCCTTTCCACTTTCCAATCTCCAGACTGCAAGGATCACGGCTACTCCCCCCATTTAACCTCGGCGGCACAGAGCACAGCGGCGCGTCCCTGCGCCCTGACTGGAACATACACACACGCACGAGCACTGGCATACGCAGACAGCACGTTTCCGTCCCTGTGTGACACCCACCCTCGTCGCGCTGCCGCTCCATCCCTCGCGCGGTGCCCTTCTCCTGCCACACATACTCGCACACGCACGCACTCTCGTGCAGGGTCGAGGGGAAGGCAGCTTGCCCACAGCCACTTGGAGGCGACCGGCGCCAGTCTAGCGGAACCCATGGCGTCTCCCGGCTCCGGCTTTTGGTCCTTCGGATCTGAAGATGGCTCTGCGGATCCTGAGAACCCGGGCACAGGTAGGAAAATCAGGACCTGCCGCGGGAGAGCTATGTGGGTGGTTTGGGGGTTGTAGGGCTACGCTGATCATCAAAGCTTTGACATCTGCAACAGGAAACTTATTCGGGCGCTTCGCCCGGCTTTCTGGGTTAAGTCCGTAACTGTGTGAGAACACCAACCCCCCCCCCAAGTCCTTTGTCCCCATGGAAAAAAGCCCAGGGTTGTCTAGGCCCCTTCCCCTAAACGTAGGCTCCTGAAAGACTGCAACTTCTGCGGGAGTCAGAAATCAAGGATCTAGGCTTTGCCTCGGGACGTCTAGACCCTGGGCAGGGAAAGACAAATGGGAGCGGGATAGAGTTTGGGGTCTGAAAGGCAAGCGCGGTGAGAAACAAACAGCCTCGGGTTTAGGAAAGGCAGCCCAGGTGAAGGCAGGGAGGGTCTGGAAATCCGAGGACCTTGCGAACAAGTGCAAAGGGCGGCGGTGTGGGCTGCTTTCTTTCTGGGACACCAAGGAGAGGGCTGGCCCCGGCGTTAGATTCCCTCGGAGTCCCCCACCTGCTGAAAGCAGAGTCGCTAGCTGGTGGCCGCTCCTGAGTTTTGCGCCGGGCCCCCAGACTCTGGACTCAAAGACCTGGTTTACTTGGAACGAAAATTCTCATTCGCCCGTCTGTTCTCTTTCCGATTCGCTTTTCCCTGCCTGGCGATTGCAGCGAGAGCGTGGTGCCAGGTGGCCCAAAAGTTCACTGGCGGCATCGGAAACAAGCTGTGCGGTGAGTGGTGGCACTGATGGGGAGAAGGGCAGGCAAGGTCGGGGGCCCGCGGCTGGCTGGAGCAATGTCGCGGGCTCCGCTCTGAGCCTGCAGCCTAGGTCCGACGAATCCCTGGGTTGCCGGTGGGTGGGGATGTAGGAGCCGAGACTATCGCCAGCTGACTCAGGTCCCTTGTTCCATGTCTTTGTCCAGCTCTGCTCTATGGAGACTCTGGAAAGCCAGCGGAGGGCGGCGGGAGCGTGACCTCCCGGGCTGCCACCCAGAAGGTCGCCTGCACCTGTGACCAAAAACCCTGCAGCTGCCCCAAAGGGGATGTCAACTACGCATTTCTGCACGCAACAGGTAAATGGGCCGGCTGGCCAGGACCACGCTCCACCCCGCAGACTTCTGACCCCGCCAAGTGGATGTCGGGGTCGGGGTGAAGACCCTGAAAATCTTCCACGGAATTGGAAGGACGTGGGGTCTGGGGGCTGGAGGGAGCCGAGGCCCTGGCCTTCCCCAACCAGAATCCGCGGCCACAGCGCCCTGCACTACGCAGCCTCCAGAGTTGGAGGTGGCAGTGTGTGCCCTGGTAGGCTTCTTGGTGCTGCCCCAGCCTCTGGGTAGCACAGATTTCCAAAATGCCCTACAAAGTAGTTCAAGTAGTTCGGAATTGCAGGGGTTTTTAGGTATTCGACTGGATCGAACGTAGTTTGTAACCGTGATTTCAACAAGGAATGATTCTTAACCCGAGCCCAAGGCGCTAAATTTTACCTACGCACGCATGACTCCCAGGCTCACAAACAGCGGGTGAGCGCGCGCGCGCACGCGCACGTATACACACACACACACACACACACACACACACACACACACACACACACATGCACACATCTCAACTTTGGAAACATCTGGCCTTCAAAAAAGCCAGAGATCATAACTTGGCTTGAACTGCCTTTCCTGGTTTGTCCGAAGGCGATTCTCAAACATTTCGGAAGTGGAGTATTGACAAACCATTAAGATGATTTACTCAAATGTAGAACAAACGCTGTGAAACAGACAAATTGAGACACTCTTTTTGGAAAGTAATAAACCAAGCAACATAATATGTTACAAATAAAATACAAAACTTAATTCCGGAAGGGGATTTTATTCGCTTGTGTTTCCAGATGCTCTGGTTTTGTTTGAAGCAGGGTCTTCTCCCCTCTAACCGGATCTGGTCTCCAAATCCCAGAGATCCCCCCTTACTTCAGCCTTCTGAGCAGTGCTGATCAAGTCAGTTCAAAGCAAGATTGCCCATTCCTTAAGTGCCTGTATCTTTGCGTAGTGAAGTCTAAAGTGTCCTTCCCGTTTCGTTCTTTAGACCTGCTGCCAGCGTGTGATGGAGAAAGGCCCACTCTGGCATTTCTACAAGATGTTATGAACATTTTGCTTCAGTACGTGGTGAAAAGTTTCGATAGATCAACTAAAGTGATCGATTTCCATTACCCCAATGAGCTTCTTCAAGAGTATAATTGGGAATTGGCAGACCAACCGCAAAATCTGGAAGAAATTTTGACGCATTGCCAAACAACTCTAAAATATGCAATTAAAACAGGTACTATGCAACCAGCAATAATAAAGGGGTTTTTTTTCCTTCTGTAATTTTCCTTTTATTCCTATAAAGCCGTTTCTCCTATGTTGGATGGGTCGTGTTATTTTCAAAATTGCAGTTACCTTCGCTTAAAAATAGTCATTATTGGAGTGATTCAAAGGCACCTTGCTAACAATAACCGAGCTGTCATTGGGGTATAAATTGTCAGATTGGCACGGAGATTAATCGGAGGTTGTAGAAGCAACCATTTGTCAGCAGGAGCCAGTACAAATGACCCAAAATGGGGAAAGAAAGGGAATGAAAAGGGGGACAGGGAAAGACTAAAGACAGAATCCAGTACGCCTGAGCTCCAGGGCATTGTTGGCAATTTCCTTGACACCGAACTAGTCAAGAACCCCAGCTAACCAGCCTACACAATCTTCAGGCTGGAGGTAGAATATTAAAAAGCGTTGTTTCAAAAGACTAAATTTTAAATTTGAATTCCATTTTTTCTCCTGGTTTGAAAAAAAAGTATGGAGACATGCGCGCGTGTGCGCACCCCTCCCCGCCCCCAACCCCACCCCCACACACCACAATATAGACTAGCTTAGCAGTCCAGCAGTATTACTCAAGGATTTGTCTCCTATACGACTACTGAGTATGTGGATAAGAATACCAACACGTTTAAGGGGCCATTTTAAACATATGTGTAATACTCTATTAGAGTCTCAAGGCATCCTTTAAAACAGGATAAAACGATGCTGAAGTCCAGGTGCAACATCATTTGAGTACCTCCACAGCTTTCTTCTGCCCAGATCGTAAGTGTAGGGCTTTTTTTCCTACATTGTCTCTAATTATCTCGATACATTGTGAAACAGAGTAAAGTGATAAATATAAATACCTTTCTGAGCTGGAGGAGGGAAGGCTTATGGATTTACAATGATTTGTAGAATTAAAAAGATTTACTGGCAACTAACAAATGTGAAATATTAAGTAACCCTTGGTTACCTTGCAAATGTCATGTTTTATGCTGCCATTTTGTGGGTAATTTGTTAGTATGACAAACAACAAACATTTTAACAATTTTGCTACAAAAATGGTTTAGACTTTTCTCCCCCTGAGCATTCTCTTTATGGTTAGAGAAAAGGGTTTGCACAGAAGCCTAGGAAAATTGATTTATTGTGTAATTATTATCCACTTTGTAAGAAGGTAGAGGTGGAAATAGATATGAGGGGAAATTAGTTTAACTTGTTGATTTCCATGGATTATAGATATTTTTTAGATATCGTCAGTTACTCCTCCTGAAAAGCCAACAGGATGCACATGTCAGACATGAAAAGATGCTCTGCTCACACTTGCTTTGCACACAGGCATCCACACAAGCCAGAGCAATGCTCTTAATCCTTTTCTGCTTGACCCATCCCCCACACCTTACATTTAAATATGCTAATGGAAACTTCTATTATTTGTTTATTCTGCCCACAAATAACAAAGAATACATACTTTTTTTTAACCTCTTAGTTTTTAAAAGCTGCTAGCTAGTCTTTGAAATGCATTTAGAATTAAGATAATGGGAACTGCCAGTCAATGGAAGTAATAGTCCTGTATACCGATGCTTTGAATAAATGGGTCCATTAAATTATCAGAGTTTTGTTATGAATTTTGCAAAACTGTTAGTCAAATATTGCTGTGGTGCATCTCGTTTAAAGTGAAGATGAAAATCTGTTAGATTGGGATGAATATCTCAGTATTATTGATTCCGTGTTTTGTCTCCTGCCCATCATATATCTCTAAGTAGCACTTCAAAAAAAATCATCATAGGTAGCTTTTGTCTTCAACTGGGAAGCTTGTGGCTTCTTATGCTGTTCGTGTCCTGTTTGGCAGCTGACACTCCCTAGTCTATCAAAACATTTGCCCTCCCTGTCACCATCCAATATTCTTATGATCCTTTGAAGACCATTTTATAAAATGTCACCTGGTCCCTCTTAACCTAATTTCCATCTGGTCTTGAGCTTTAGAAAGGATTGAAGGGCAGTGGAGAATTTTAAATGAGGTGTCTGTGTCACATTTAAATCACTTGTAAAGAAGTGTTAGAACTAGAAACCTCCATGAATGGTGGGATTCTAGAATGGTATCTGCTGGGATTGCTTTCTTCATTTGCATTGGCTGGGAGTTGGGGGACATAGAGTAATGTTAATGTAGTCTTCAACCTTTAAGAGAAACCTTAGACAAAGGGAACCGAACAAATGTAGGAGGAGATCCTTCTGTGGGTTGTCAGTTCACAGAAAGCAGTTTTAGAGGACTTTGGGCTTCTCTCCATCTGACTGACGAGTGAGCACCAGGTCTCATTTGCCAGGTACTAGTTTTTGTGCATCCTTTAGGACTCATTCGCTAATCTGCGCAGGAGACTCCTCAGGCTCATATCACATGGGCCAGGGGCCGGGCTGCTGCAGAATGCCAGCTCTGCTAGGTCTGTTTCTCATGTTCTCAGGCAGCCCTGGATGGGTGCAGTGGGAAACCACCAGAGGCAGGCAGTGCACAGAGCCCACAGGAGCAGAGAAAATGTAATTAGGGGGATATTTCTGCCAGAGCCCCAAATGGCATGAGGTTCTGACCTGTCAAACTACCTAGCTCTGTAGTTTCACATTATAATCAGTGAAGGAAAGCTGTGGTGTAGGAGAACGTCAGATAAAATTGCAGACTAAGGTTAAAAAAAAAAAAGTATATGGAGGGAAGGAAACCAAGTAACAGAAGCATCAAGCTTGCATGAGCATTTGTTCAGAGCTCCTGCACACTCCTTAGAATTCCTCTCTGTTTTATGCAGATTTTTTTCTGCCAGAATTTCCACAGTTAAATCCTGTGTGATAAGAGGTAGGTTCATCTAGAAATGTATATAAGTTATAAAATAAATCCAGATTGATTTTCACACTCAAAAAAATGATTTGGGGACAGAAGAGTGGAGGGCCCTCTGGGGAGAAAAACAGGCTATGATGTCTGCTTTGGGCTACAATGAAATGGGGAGTCAATGAGGCAGAGAGAAGGGGGTGGCGTCTTGCAACAGCAACTGCAGCAGCTGAGGGACATTATACCTTTTCTGAATGAGTAAACTGATGAAGTCAGAATCAAGGGGACTGCAGAAGAGAAAAGGGGGCAGGACATGATTTAAGGCCATAAAAGAGGTAATGCCACGAATTAACTAGAGGTGCACAAATAGCAGTGCTTTTAAAAAGTGCTCCTTCCCATTGCCTGTCTGTTCCCATTGTCAAACTCTATAGCTGCATGCCTGGGGCTGATAAGAGAGCCATCTAGTCCGAGAGATAAGCAATGTGCTTTTTCCAGTGCTGTCCTTTATCTTGTTTTGCCCACACTTGGGATGTGAGACTCACATCACAGACACTGGACAGATGTCCAGCAAATGACAGATACCATTTTTATCAGATACCACATCCATAATTAAGCTTCCTCCCAAATTGCTGTTGCTAAACACAACATGGATCTATTGCTAGGCTTCCACAGGAAAAGATGTAAAACAATCTTCCAATGAGATATTTATAATCACATTTAGAATAACAGCCTCCAGGATATAGAGGGTATAAATAGATGTCAATCTACTTACAGAATTTTAGAGAAATCTAGAAGTTAATTGGATAATCCTTTTAATGGGTCAGTCTCTCCATGAAATATATTTTTTACATATCTGTCAACAAGGCAGTAATGCTGACTGTTCAGCTTTGTTCTAAATCTCAACTATGAGGGACCCTGTTGACTATAATCAAATATTCAGACCGAGAACTGTCAAGAATTAGCTTTGTCTATGCCATCTCTAGATGTTCATCACCTTTGAATCCAAGACTAAGCACTCAGCAGGGTGTCCTTTTTTTTTCCATTTTTGTCTTGTCTTTGTAATCATCAGTCATTTGTCACTGATATTATTATGGATGCTGGCATGCCTGAAGGATGTCATGGTATGACTGATTCTCAGAACAACTCAACAAAAGGACGGTTATCAGTATCAATGCAAATAAGAAGAATGATTTGGGAAACCATAATGTTTTTGTTTGCAATTATATTGGAAGTATAGTAGGAAATGATCTAGTCTTCACATTGCAAAGTATATATTATTTTTATAGGACTATTTGAGAGATCTTTAGAGTATATCTTAGGGAACACTAAGCCCTAAGAAGCCCCTGGTTAGAAAAAAGGTTGCTTGAGTGTGTGTGCACATATGTGCATGTGATCATGTGTCTTGTGCTCACAGGCACATTTGCATATTTGATTATGGAATATGCATCTCTTGTAACTGAAGTGTCTTTCAAGATCCTTTAGATATAAAAAGCTTATGTTTGGGAGACAATTATTTTCACTAGTTGCAATCCTAATTCCATTTTCTTCAGGGCATCCCCGATATTTTAATCAGCTGTCTACTGGATTGGATATGGTTGGATTAGCAGCAGACTGGTTGACATCAACAGCAAACACTAACATGTAAGTAACTGATTACACAAAACCTCTTTTGTGTAGATCCCTTTGCATTATGTATTCTTCTCACTCTGGCGTAATTAAAGAAATAACCTTGATGTGTTTTTCATTTTATCAAACTATGCAAATATTTAAAATGCAAAGGAGACTTTTAAACATTTTGATTTAAAATAACACATTACATGAAAGAGAAATAAAGCCCAATGTTGCCTTTTAGATAGTCCTACTATCTAATATTCTGCATTCGATATGATAAACTAGCCCTGCACATTATACCAATATTTGAAGATCTTGCCTTTAAGGCAACAGAAAAATTAGCAATATTTCATAAAAATCTTGTATACATAATTTTATATTTGATATTATAATCTTTACATCAATTAATGCATAAGTTTTTAAAAAGGAGAAATTCTGTGATATTACAATAGTAAATAACTTATCTGAGCTACATACATAAAATATGGTCATTTATATATTTTAGGTTCACCTATGAGATCGCCCCTGTATTTGTGCTGCTAGAATATGTTACACTAAAGAAAATGAGAGAAATCATTGGCTGGCCAGGGGGCTCCGGCGATGGAATCTTTTCTCCTGGTATATATATTTCTTTTTTTTTTTCTCTGTTTTGTTCTTCTGGTATGCTATGCTATAAACATCTGTTCTGAGTTTATGAGCAGGTCACTTAAGCTGTGTTTATGAAAATAATGTGTGTGGCTTGGTCCATTGAACACACTTTGGAGGTTACTAGACCCATGCTTAAACGCCAGTTACTTGTGCTCAGCCGAATATAGTCTAACATGATATCGCCCCGTACTCCTACCATGACCATGCATATAAGGTGTATGGATAGTGCTGTTCAAAAGAATACTAATAAGGAAATTCACCCTTGCTGTATTTCTCGGAATGAATGAAAGAAAAGCATCAATTAACACAACACTCAGTGTGTGAAGGTGTGGACCGAGCTATATTCCCTCCGGAGAGCCCATTCCCTCTTTTCTCTAGTCCCTGGAATAATGAGCAGGGAAGTCGATTTAGACTAATTTCAAGGAGGGCAAGGAGTGTGTGGAGAGGTGGCTCCTTAGAGCTAGAAGAGAATTCTGATTTCTTTGAGGTATTTTCTCTCCTCTTTACCATGCCACCCTATCTTTTCCATTTTGCCTTTGATTACCAGTCACTGCATGCTAAGCTCTGTTATTTACACTTCTCCCAGCCCAGAGAATCAACATGAAGCAAAATGCTGTGATCTTGACTTGATTCCTAGATGAAAAGGGAGTTAGGAAAGCAAAGGGATAAGTCACTGACCCATGGAAAAGAAGCCTAGTGTCGGAGCAGAGTGGTACCTAATCAGTGAGAGGAAGCCATTCTTCGGTAAGCTGTTATGGGTGGGTGGCAAAGGAGAGATCAGAGTTACCCCTGCAGCTATCAGCCAGGCACAGCCAGGCACAGCCAGGCACAGCCAGGCACAGCCAGGCACAGCCAGGCACAGCCAGGCACAGCCAGGCACAGCCAGGCACAGCCAGGCACAGCCAGGCACAGCCAGGCTGGGTTCAGATCTCTCTTAAGCAAGTCTGCAAAGGCAGTGAGAGGTGAGAGGGCCTGAAGAGGAAACAATGACCAAGAAGCAGTGGCCTCAAGGACAAGACTTGTATATATCTGTCTAACCATCTCACCATGTTGTTTCATGTACTTAAGTACATAGCATTTTTTTTCAGATGCTAAACAGAAAAGTGTTAGTTAAATGGAACAGAAAATTAGCCTTAAAAAACAGTCATTGAACACTAGTCGTGATGGATTCTTTCATTTTCTAGGCAATTTAGTACTTATTCTCCTTTCCTGCTAAGTTTGTGGATTCTTCTTTATTATCTGATATTGATGCTTAGAACATATTTTCATGTAGTCAACATCATTTCTACCTTATTCATTCTCTTACAGGGTTGATTGTAGGATTGAGTTGTTCTTGAGATGTACCAAGAGCAACATCATGGTTCAGTTTTTATAGCTCACAGAAGTAGGAATCCATTGACTATGAAATTTTTACTAGTCTAAATAGGGTACATACCTAATTACCTAGCTTGTTTTGGAACCTACCTACATGTCCCAGAAAACATACACTCCAAGAAATCCTCGTTGTTTGTTCTGCTAGGTTCTGTATGACATAGTGGATGGTGGCAAATCAGTAAGTGGAAGCTCTGGAGCTTGTTCCTTTGAGCCTGAAGACTCATATGTTCTAACCATGGTGTAAAAGCCATAGATGTAGTATTATATCGTAATATAAATATTCCAAAGTCAGAGTAGAGAGCAACAGAAAACAATGTAGATCTGTTTTTGGTCAACTTCCTACAAGAAGAGTGATGGTATATAACATCCTTACTTGCTAGTAAAAGTTTTACTAGGTAAAAGCAAGCCTGGCTCCTAGATTAAAGAGTTGAATGATTCAAGGAACAGGAACAGGGAAAAGTAGGTTCACATGCACGTCCTGGTTTCCTCTAGTCCTGGGAATAAATCTTCAGAGTTGGATCTTTGACTTGGACACAATGCTTAATTTGTTTTGACTGTTGTTCAGTCCTGTTCATCCCTACCACAAACACCCAGGAACTTGATCCTTTCTGAAATTGCCTCATGATTCCTGGAAGAATTCTGTATATGAGATTTATCTACACTTGCCGAGAGCACTCTAATCTTTGGCAGGTGAAAAAGGATAAGGACTGAGGGAGAAAAGGCCTACCTTAGTCTCAGTTCTTTTCCTAATGTAATCATTAGAGGCTGTAGGACTTGGGCATCTCTTTTCATCTTCATGTAGTTTTGCACAAATACCATCATCATCCACAGAGCTATAAAACCTTTTAGCTGGAGGATGACAGAGATGCAAAATGAAGAGCAAGAGACCAGGATTGAAAGCTTCTTGAATAATTACACATGAAGAGTGCTTTCTTTGTTTATATTCCCCTTCCTTTTCTAACCCTCCATCCCCCACCACCACCCACCACTCACCAACCAACCCCCACCAGACTGAGAAATGTAGCAAGAGCATCAGTTCTCAACTAGGGAGCCAGTATTGCCCTCCCAAAAGAACAACTGGAATGTATGGATATTTTGGGTTGTAGTGGCTTGAGAGAAAACACTGTTTTCAACTGGAATCCATGAATGAGGCTAACTACCCAACATTACTTAAGACAATCCTCTTTAAGGAATTCTGTAGCTCAAAATATCACTGAATGCTAAGACTGAGAAATCATAAGCTAGAGTGAAACTTGCTCAAAAGCTTTCCTCTGAGTTCAGCATCACACAGTCTGTCCTGGGCATCTGATCCAAACATACTTGTCCTGTTTTCTACTATCCTGAATCTCTAGGACCTAACAGGGTAGCAACTGCCTGCATTCTGACTGCACAGATGCCAATGGCTGGTTGGTGGCTTTGTACCCAGGGCTCATAAGGCAAAGGTCCTTATAAGGCCCTGCATAGGCTCTTCAACTTGGCAGAGCCTGTCTGATCCTCAACTAGAAGAAAAGGCTGATAAAACCATCCGTGAAATAATCCCAAGAGTTTCGTTCTTGGAGTTGGGCAGAGAGAAAACACTTTGCCTTCTGGTTCCACATCATCTAAGCCAGCCTGTTTAGTGCCTTCATATTTCCTAGAGAGCAAAAGTTCCAATGTTCTAAAGAGTCCTGCAGAAAGTTTCATTGCTTGTGAAGTGAGACCCTTCTTACAGAGCAGAGTAAAACTTGATCATATAAAACCTTGACAGTCTTGGAGAAATACAATATAATTCTATATGTAGCTGAAATCAACAGCATTTCATTAATGAATGCAATTGTATCTCAGGAATATCTCTGTGAGAAAGAACTTTTAAATGAAATCAACAGAGGATGAGGAGATGAATGTGGACATTTATCCCACATTCTATAGGAATTGTTAGCAGGCTGCAGAATAAAGGGTAGCTTATTTGTCCAAGGACAAGACATTGCTGGAAATGAAAAGAAATAACTATTTGCCATCATCATAGTATAAAGATTTTACAGGCCTAACATTGAGTGGCTATATATATAAACTAGAGAGAAAAGAAAGAAAAAAATCTTTTTTCAAAAGTCTCTTCTAGGTGGGTATAGTGGTACATACACAAATCTCAACATTTGCAAGGCTGAGACAGAAGAATCATGAATTCAAAGCCAGCCTGTGCTATATGATAAGACTTTTATTTCCCTTGAAGTCTCTCTCTCCCTCCCTCTCCCTCTTTGTCTCCCTCTCTGTCTTTCTGTCTCTCCAGGGTCTCTGTAGTTCTGGCTGTTCTGGTACTCACTGTGTAGCCCAGACTCACCTTGAGTGCAAGCACCAGCACACCCAGCATTTAAAGTGCTTTTCTTACTGTAGTTGAGGCCTGGTTTGCTTTCCCAATCCCTCGTAGCTGTAATTCTTGGGCAAATGGATGTATCTGGAGGACATAATCCTTAGTGAGGTAACCCAATCACAAAAGAAGTCACTTAATATGCACTCACTGATAAATGGATATTAGCCCAGAAACTTAGAATACCCAAGATACAATTTGCAAAACACAAGAAAATCAAGAAGTAAGACCAGCGCGTGGATACTTCATTCCTCCTTTGAATAGGAAACAAAATACCCATGAAAGGAGTTACAGAGACAAAGTATAGAGCTAAGATGAAAGGATGGATCATACAGAGACTAACCCACCTGGGGATCCATCCCATAATCAGTCATAAACTCAGACACTATTGCATAGGACAGCAAGTGTTTACTGAAGGGACCCTGATATAGCTGTCTCGTACAAAAGTGGATGCTCACAGTCATCTATAAGATGGAGCACGGGGCCCACATCAGAGAAGCTAGAGATAGAACCCCAGGAGCTGAAGAGGAACAACAATATGAACTAACCAGAACCCCCAGAACTCGTGTCTCTAGCTCCATATGTAGCAGAAGATGGCCTAGTCGGCCATCATTGGGAGGAGAGGCCCCTTAGTATTTCAATCTTTATATGCCCCAATACAGAAAGAAGTGGGAGTGGGTGGGCAGGGGAACAGGGCGGTGGGAGGGGGAAGGGAACTTTCGGGATAGCATTTGAAATGTAAATTAAGAAAATATCTAATAAAAAAATTGAAAAAAAAAAGAATAGATTGTATAGGAGCTGTAAGGTTTCCCTTGAAGTTAGGTCAGTGCTTCACCCATTTTCCTACTCATGACTCTTTTTTACCTGGGAAGTTTGTAGTCTACCTGGGTTTCTAGACATATAAAATAATCATACATATAAAACATTCACTGATAATAAGTCTTAAACCTTATTTTAAGTTCTTTATGCATGATACCTTTGGCCTTATTAAAGACAAAAATGAATTTATAAAATAATGAGACAAATGCGTTTAGTTTTCAGAAATAATCAAGCCTTAGGTGGTTACTTGATACTGCACCCTGCAAAGGTGTCACCCCTTTTAGAGTTACTCCTTATTTTTGATTTTATAATAGTCAATGCATTATAATGCCACATTGAATCCATATTCAATATCAAGTGGAAGAAATATATCTAGGGTCATTTTAGGAATCGTTGAAAATTTTGTCTGAGTCCAAAACTAATATTCATTCATCAGTTATTTATGAACTCATGTCAGCAACTGAAACAGCAACTTTAAAATTAAACATTCTAATATAATACCATCCAAATATATTGGTATGTAGCAGTTAAGTCAAATAGTGGAGAAATAGTAATCTTTGTTTTCTATAATTGAGCCATTAAATTTCTGTAACAGCAGACATTTTGTGTGTACAGTAAAATGCATTGCTGCTCATAACATACAATTATCTCATAACTGACGTTTTAGGCAGCATTGGCATTGCATGCTATGATGCAGAGGGCGAAGTGAGCATGATCTGTGTTTAGAACCAAGGTTACAGTGGCATTGTGTGACGTGACATGAACTGTTGAACACTGTCAGAAACATCCCAGATATGGTTGATTTTGAAACAATTTTTTGGTCCTGGTGTGTTCAGAAACATTTTACAGTTCGCGACTTTTCAGACTCTTCTCCCCAGCAAATTAAGTTATATGCTCTCATATTGGGCTGTGAACCACAGTTCAAGCAATTGACCTATTCTAGGTCAGTGGAAATCCAAACTGCCGCTTGCGTGAGAAGTGTTGATAGAGAGTGGAAAACAGTAACTCTTTTTGTGCCCTCTAGGTGGCGCCATCTCCAACATGTATGCCATGCTCATTGCCCGCTATAAGATGTTTCCAGAAGTCAAGGAGAAGGGGATGGCAGCGGTGCCCAGGCTCATCGCGTTCACATCAGAGCATGTATGTGTTTATGTTCTTTTGAGCATAAGATCGTATCGATGGGCCCAATTGAATGAATAACGCCCGGAAATGCCTTTTCTCTGGATGTGCTCTTTCCAGGAAACGTATCTTGAGAGAATGAGGGAAAAGTTGAGTTGAGCTGAGTTGTCCGTTGGGATATGCTCCTTACCTCTGAAATCCAAGGAAACCTCAAAGATAAAGCAGAATTTATATATTTTATTTTAACGAATTATTTTTAATTATGTGTATATCTGTCTATGAGTATGTGCACATGAATACTGGTACTTGCAGAGGCCAGAGACCGCCCTGGAACTGGTGTTACAGGCACCTGATATGGTCGGACACTGAACTCTAGTTCTCTGCAAGAGTAGTACCTGGATCTCTAACCACTGGAGCTGTCTCTCCAACCCCAAAGCAGAATATATTTCATTCCAGATCCCATTCTCCATGTGTCTGTAATACTGTATGATGAGAGATAGGAGCAAAAGAAAAGGCAGTGTGACGTTCAATTCTTCCAAATCACTGATGCAGTGTTTTATATAATCCAAACTCTACAAGGCCCTGTTGTACACCTGGTTAAAGCTAGAGTTTTAGGGATTAGATAGTGTCTTAGTCAGGGTTTCTATTCCTGCACAAACATCATGACCAAGAAGCAGTTGGGGAGGAAAGGGTTTATTCAGCTTACACTTCCACATTGCTGTTCATCACCAAGGAAGTCAGGACTGGAACGCAAGCAGGTCAGGAAGCAGGAGCTGATGCAGAGGCCATGGAGGGATGTTCCTTACTGGCTTGCTTCCCCCGGCTTGCTCAGCCTGCTCTCTTATAGAACCCAAGACTGCCAGCCCAGAGATGGTCCCATCCACAAGGGGACGACCCCCTTGATCACTAATTGAGAAAATGCCTTACGGGTGGATCTCATGGATGCATTTCCCCAACTGAAGCTCCTTTCTCTGTGATAACTCCATCTGTGTCAAATTGACACAAAACTAGTCAGTACAGATAGTTTCAACCTTGTGGTGCCTTTAGCCATTTAACTGGAAGCTGCCTGACTCCACTTAGTACTGTATTAGTTATGCTTTAGCACAAAACAGTCTAGGGAAAGACTTAATCTCCCTCCTGGTTTCAGACAATTCAGTCCATTGTGGTAAGAAGGAAAGTGGAGCAGAGCAGTCACATCATGATAAGCCAGGAAGCAGAGATTGACAAGCTTTCTCCTCTCTGCTTTCGCTCTGTACCCACTTCCAGTACATGGGCTAGTGTTCCCCACTACAGGATGGTCTCACTCTCCTCAGTTGATCATCTCTGGAAACACTCTTATGGACACACTTAGAAATGCTATGCTCCTCATTCTAAATCTAGTCAAATCACCAATGAAGATTAGACATCACCAGTACCACAATGAAGTGACATAGGGGTCTTTTCTATCTGATCTTTGAGCCAGATCTCTGCCATGCACTGGTTCCTGCCTACCAGGGACTTAGACAGAGGTGAAGAACTCTGGTCTTCTTTGTTATAGATACCATAGTATAGAACTTAATGCTCCTCCTGTGCCCTTCAAAGAGTACATACTACCCCTTCTGCTACCATGTAGGCATGAAAACAATGTTCCCATTGGTTCATATAACAAACAGCTCTTGCTTTCTCTCTTACCTAGCAGTGCACAGCAACAAGGGAGCAACACTGCAGTCACCTAGCGAACATCATAAGACTATGTGTTGCCAACACAGGCCTCATGATTTGACCCATATCAGGAGTTGACTTCTATTTAATTAAAGGTTCTATATGGGTAAAATAACCATAACCTTTCATGTCCCCATTTCCCTGATGTAGATTCAGATCCCTAAATAGTTAAATGGTTCTGTATGTCAGCTTCAAACTGCCCTATACTACAGCTTCAAAATGGTTTTACATTAGACATCCTTTTCTTTGGCTCTCTACAGTTGCCCCAGCAGTAAGCCACCCTGTGCTCTCTGCCTTTGGAATTAGCTTTTGAGCCTCACACTTGATAAAGGTGACTTGGCTTGTTTTAGAAAGCTCAGACCTCATACATGCTCTCAGACTGCTTTTGTAATACTTTTTTTGTATTATAAACTTGAAGTCCATTCTTTCATTTCTAAGAAAAAAGAAAGGCAACTCATCTGTTTGATTCTCCATTCACATAATTTAAAATGATAATTTTATTATGAACTTTACCTAGTATACCAACTGTCTCTGGCTATAGAATTTCCTTTTTGACACATGTATTCTTTTTAAATGTATAACACGTCTGATTATTCTTTGACAGTCTAAAAGTACTTCAACAAGTAATGAGAATAAACCTATTTGATTTTCATAAACATGGCAAGTGTGAATATACACAGAAGAACTGGTGCAGGCTCACCCAGACCCTGTGCATGCTGCCTCAGTCCCTCTGAATTCATAGGACCTTTCCTCATGTTGATTTAGAGGGCCTTGTTTTCTTGGTGTCTTATATTCTTTCCACTGCATCTTCCACAGATCTCCCTGAGTCTTGCAGGGAGGGATTTGTTGGAGATATTCTATTTAGGGCTGAGTGTTCCAAGGTCTCTGACTCTTTGCATAGTGTCTGGCTATGAGTCTCTGTGTTTGTCCCCGTCTGCTGCAGGAGGACGCTTCTGCACTGATGACTGGGCAAAGCACTGGTCCCTGAGGATAGCAGCATAGTATTAGGAGCCATTTCAAAGATGGCTCATCAAAAAAAGGTAGCAATAGATGAGTAGTATCTAGTCTCAGATCCTTGGTGACTCAAGCAGTGATGGGTATGGGTTCTACCTTGTGGAATGGGCTTTAAGTCAAATTAAACATTTGTTGGTTACTCCCACAATTTGTGCCACCATTGCCCTAGCATAACTTAGAGTCAGGAAACCGTTGTAGATCAATGTGTTTTGGATAAGTTGGTTTTTACTTTTCTCTTCTAGTAGCATCTTTCATGCCAAAAATACTGGAACATAGGGCTGAAGGTTCTATGTAAACACCAGCTCAACTTCTTCATGTTCAATGAGTTATGTGGGTGTTGTAAACTTAATGGCTTGTACTTTACGTGATCAACATTCTTCAGTGAGCTTTTTCTTAATTAGAAGTTGATATTAGATTATTATTCCCTCCCTGTGCCTGAAATAAGCCAATCTGTCTCCTAAGCCAGGCTAGAGGGCCATTTAGGAAAAACACCCAGCTTCTACTTGTGCCATTTTAGATACAGACAGATATTTACAAGTGAGTCCTGCTCTTAAACCTACAGATAGAGAACTCACTTGATTCCCATTTCTAGTTCCTTTGGGTATGATTCATCATTTCCTGTAGCTCCTCTTGGCTTCCGAGCAAGGGAACAAATTTCCTATGTATTGTCAAACTTTACAGTCATTTTGGTTGCATGGTCTTCTGAAATAGCTCCCCCCAAAAATCTGAAGACAGAAAATTATCAAATCTTTCCTAAGTCACCCTTTTCTCCAGGCTAAACATGGCCAGTCCTTGCAGTGGGTTTTTTTTCAACAAGGAAGGAGAAGGAGCTGCAGTGCTGGGGCAGAAAAAGGTGCCTGCAGTGTCTTTCTTGCTCTTTGAGATCTTTTCTCAGCCCAGTATTTTTAGGACTCAGATGAGAGCCCCAGAAAACACTTGTCTGCTGTCAGGGACACAGGAAGCTCTCTCTCTCTCTCTCTCTCTCTCTCTCTCTCTCTCTCTCTGTGTGTGTGTGTGTGTGTGTGTGTGTAGGTAACTTTGTAAAAGAACAAGCTTGCTTAGTAGAGGAAGAACCAAGCTCCAGAGGTGAGCAGTGCTTCGTCCTGGATCACACAGACAATGTGGCAGAACCGGACCTACAGCCCCTGTTCCTCAACCATCCAGTACTGCTTTTTCAACTACTGGGTTGGGATACTGGATGCCACTCTGTAACTGGAATCTCCGAATTTACTTGTAGTGTCTTGTCTTAAGTGATATTTTCCTTGTCTGATTATTGTAAGACTAATAATTTCCTAATGATCCAAACTGAGTCGAGTTACTGTGATTTTAAAGCTTCTGGGTGCTAAGTTTGTCATGTGGCATATTTAATTACAGCCCTTGTCCTAGTTAGGGTTCCTATTGCTGTGATGAAACTCTATGACCAAAAGCAAGTTGTGGAGGGAGGGATTTATTTGTCTTTCACTTCCACACTGAAGAAAGTCAGAACAGGAACTCAAACAGGACAGGAAGCTAGAAGCAAGAGATGTTGCAGGGGCCATGGAGAGATGCTGCTTACTGACTTGTTCCTTATGGCTTGCTCTGCCTGATTTCTTATAGAACCTGGGACTTCCAGCCCAGGGTGATACCACCAATAACAGGGCGAGCCCTTCCCAATCAATCACTAATAAGAAAATGCTCTACAGGCTTGCCAACAGCCCAGCCTTATGGAAGTGTTTTCTCAATTGAGTCTCCCTCCTCTCCAGTGACTCCGGCTTGTGTCAAGTTGACATAGAACTATCCAGCACAACCATGGAGATGAAAATAATGTTTAGCAACTCTGTAGCCATCACATCTAACTGGAAACTCCACACATTGGGGAGAGGATGCCACCCTTTGTTACCTACATGACATTTTCCCACAAACATTCCATCCTCCTTTTCAGAGACTAGTGCAGACCGAAGCTTCACCTAGAGACCAGTACAGACTAGAACATTATCTAGCTGATAAGTGGCGCAAGCTATTACATTTTTCTCTATATTCAAATGAACTGCTTTCTCAAAGAACTTGGATAGGACTAAATTAAACAAACAGTATTAGAAGTGAGTGAGTCACTGAGCTGCGACAGAGGTAGTACTGAGGCCACAAGCAAAGGACTCCAAAATGGTTTCCCTGCAGTGTACAGAATCACAAGATCACAACACTAGAAGGGCCATACAGCCTGTTCATTCCACATTCATCCTCTGCTGGATCATCACTGCCCCCAAGTCTCCTATGAAAGAAGAGCTTAGCAAAAAGTAATCTAATGAGTTCTAGATAAAAGCTGATATAGAGAGATCTAAAATCCTAGCTCAAATCTCCCCTGTCACTCTGAACCCTCAAACCCCCCACACCTTGGGAAGTGCTGCACATCTCTCTTTTGTCTTCATGTGACACACGCACTTCCAGAAATAGCTTCCATGAAAGAGCACAATGTCATTGAGGAAACATCCTTGATGATTGTAAGAGAGAAGGATCTTCTAGGTAAATCACCAGGACAATTCACTCTGCTTTTCACAGATCCACTCCTGCAGGGATCCATGTCTTCCTGACGGAATCCTCAGGCATCCTCTCAGCTTCTCATGAGAAGTATGGAGGTGATGGTTCTGCTTGATTTCTTATAGAACCCAGGACTACCAGCCCAGGGTGACGCTACATTATGTTCCCACATATGCTAGAAAACAGTTCACAGATTTTAGATGAGACATCCTGGAAGGAGTCAATTTCCAAAGTAGTTCTCCTTAAGTAACAACCACAAAAATGCAAAAAGATTTTGTTTAAAAAGTTCCACACAGAGAAGGGCCACCCTCATGAAATTCAATGGCATGCATCAGGCACAAACTCAGCTTGACAGAAGGTAATACGAGCCCAAACCAGGTCAACTTGAGCAGGCCTGATCTGGTTCTGCATTGGCCTCTTTCTCCTTCCATTCTCATGTCATTTTCTCTTCACACTTACTCCTGGCAAAGAACTTTAACAGCCTTGCTTAGGTGTGAATAACTATAACCACATACTACTCTCCTGGAAGTTTTTTTGGTTTTTTTTTTGTTTTTTGTTTTGTTTTGTTTGTTTTTTTATAGCCATGACTAATAAGGGACTAAGGCATTGTGGCATAATCCCTGAGCTATGAAATTCTTTATTTCTTCTTTCTTACTCTTGCTCATCCTTCTTTATCCCTCCCTCTGCTTCCTCCCTTCTCTTCTCTTCTCTTCTCTTCTCTTCTCTTCTCTTCTCTTCTCTTCTCTCCCCTCCAACCCCCTCCCTCCCCCTCCCCTTCCTTCCTGTGTTGCTTACTTGAAGGAGATAGTGGCAATAGCCTGATGTCTGAATTTAGGGAGCATATGTTATCATGGGAAGAGTCTAGAAGGAAGTCGTCTATCTTAAAACCCATGAGGTTGCATCCCATGTTGGGTGGAAGGCCAGGTTAGAAGTGTCTGGATAGGCATATTTGTCTTTAGGTTAATATAAAGTCCAGGAGTTGTAAAATTAACTCAAAATGGTGATGAGGTCTGCTTGGCCTCCTCATAGGCATTAATTCAGGTGAGTTACCTCATTTCCTATTCCTCTGTCAAAGAAACAACTACCTGCATAGTTGTCAGAAAGATGAAGGAAGCTAATAAATACATGGCAAGGGTAGAGCCCAACTACAGGACCTTTAGTGGTACTCCAGAAATGACAACCAGCATTGCTGCTATAAACAGATACCCATTTAGCATCCTTTGTGAAGAAAGAGCTAAACTCATCCAGGTGAGATGGATGCCAGAGAGAGTGATGAGATGAGAACTTGTCTGGGGAATGTTCATTCTTTAAAACAGACATACCTCCTCATCTCCAATAACAGAGGTATTATCATCTCCAATAACAGAGGTTTTATAATCTTCAATAACAGAGGTATAGAAAGTACTGAAGTCCTGCAAGATGAAAAAGTAAGCAAAAGCCATAGGTAAATAAATGTAAGTTTAGTAAGAATTCACAGTGCTGGAAGAGTATAAATTCTCTATTGCTATGAATGTCATTTTCAAATTTCCTTACAATTTCACATCTCTCTTTGTCTCTCTCTCTCTCTCTGTCTCTGTCTCTCTCTCTCTCTCATACACACACACACACACACACACACACACACACACACACACTTGCCATTAATCTTAATTGAAAATTTCAAAATTCTACTTGAGGTAACTAGAGAGACCTGAGGTTGTCATCACGCTGGGTAAGAGTATGGGAGAATAAGGACTATGATTTGTAAGAACCTACTGAGGGCTAGGTGGTTCATAAGTGTGTCATATACGATACCTACACCAGCCCTGCCTAGAGGCAGATTTATTGCACCTCAGTGTTGGTAAACCAATGGCAATGTCAGAGATTTATGCAGAAGGGCAAGGGGAATTCTGTTGGTACTGTAGGTCATTGAGGAATAGGAGACCCCTAAAGCTTGAGAAATAGTCAGAGGCAGATTCTAGCTCATTCTTAGATTTGACTTCCAGATAGAATTGTTGGAAATCCCTGTTGTATAAAGATCTGAGAGATGCATCAGTCAATAAGTGGCAAGACCAAAGATAACTGGTAGTTCTCAAAGCTAGAAGGCAGGGCATTTGATAGAAAGTCTGAAGGGTTGGGAGCTAAGAGTCCCAAACCACTGTGTTGTTTCTCTTTCTTGTTTGAAGTCTATGAGTTGCTTTTCTTTCACCAAGCATCTGGTGAAGGTAGAAGCACAGGTGGCTGTCTCACTTATGCTTAAGAAGGACCCTATCCCAAGCCTTCTGCAGTGGGTAAGCAGGAAAAAAAAACCTCTGGATTTGTTTTTAGAATGGATCCTGTCCATTTAGTCCTCAATGATCTGGCTAGCCACCAAACTCACCCCTTAACACTAGTATTTGTGACTAGATATCCTAAACAATAAATCGAGGACATTTCCCTCGATTTATTCTCTGAGCATATGGCCAAGAATGTCCACAAACATTTATCAACCATAGGTAAAGTCTGTCCTCCTACAGTTCCTTTGTCCCATTAGGAAACAGAGAGTGAACCAGTTAGCATTCAGTATAATTTCATATGGTAGTATGTTTTATTAAGTAGGTATAGACTCACTGTGTAGCTAATATAGAGACCTACATGGAATAATGGATATAATTATCATATAATTATCAGAAAGACAATTGAATGCTAAGTACTGAAGTCCTGGGAGATGAGAAAGTAAACAAAGGCCATGAGTAATGATGACCAGAAGAACCAAACCACCAAACTAAAAAAACAGAAGGGGTGCAGGAGGTAGAAGAGAGGGGGTCTGTTTAAAATACCTTTGTTTCCTCCAAGACAAATATAGGCTGTGATCCAATAAGAAATGATTAAATATTTGCATGTGACTAACCATGGTTTGGAGGAATCAGGATGGCTCTTAAGACTTCTCACCTAAATTCACATGGAGGATAGGAAGCCAGCATGCTGAGACACCGACTCTGGGAAGTGGTTTGTCTCAGGGTTGCTTGTTCTCCCATCACCAAAGAGGGTGAAGGTTGCTGTCCCTACTAGCAGTGAAGAAGCACAGGCTGGGGAGATGGCACAGTCAGTAGTGCTCCCTATGAAAACGTGAGGAGCTGAGTTTAATCCCCCAGAGCCAGCAATAAAGCCATGCACACCTGTGTGCATTCATCATCTTCATGCTGGAAAAGTAGAGAGAGTAAAAATGTTAGAGTTTATTGGCCAGAGCAGCCAGCTAGCCAATCAGGCCAGCTAGCTAGCCAGTCAGGACAGCCAGTTAGCCAGACAGGGCAGCCAACTAGCCAGTCAGTGAGCTCTAGGTTCTGAGAGAGATCCTATCTCAAACATAAAGTGGAGATTGATTGAAGGAAACACTCAATATTGACTCTGTGTGTGTGTGTATGCATGTGTGTGTCTATCTGTGCACATATATATGTCTCTGTGTGTGTGCGTGCATGTGTGTGTCTCTGTGTATGTGTGTGCATGTGTGTGTGAGTGTGTAGAAGTGTGTGTCTCTATATGCTTGTGAGCATGTGTCTTGTGTGTGTGTGTGTGTGTGTGAGTATGTGCATGTGTCTGTCTGTGTATATGTGCATGTGTATGTCTCTGGGTATGTGTATGTGTGTGCATGTGTGTGTGTCTATGAGAGAGAGAAAGAGAGGGAGAGCTAAGGAGAGAGAGAGAGAGAGAGAGAGAGAGAGAGAAAGCAAGCATGTGTCTTCCTGCTCTCACTGTCTCTGTGGTATTCATTGTCCCACGTATTTCCTTCCACTTGTGCTGTGCCCTCCTTTAAAACCTCTTTTCCAGTCAAGGTTCCTTATTCACTCTCATTTGCACACATGTATCTGACAGTTAGAAGCTAGGATCTGCACGTGAGAGAGAGTTTTGTTCTTATGAGCCTTAGTAACCACACTCAATATAATGTTTTCCAATCCCATCCATTTTCTTGGAATTTTCATAACTTCAATATACCTTAATACAAATCCATTGTACATATATTAACCACATTTTCACTATCCTCCATCATGTGACAGACATCTTCCATAACTATGCTTCCTGGCTACTGCATTAAGGGCTGTATTGAACATGGATGTGCGTGCGTCTCTGTAGTGTCCTTTAGGTATCTGCCTAGGAGTGGGACAGCTGGGGCACGTGACAACTCTGCTCAGTTTTGTGAGAAGTCTTTACATTGCTTGTCACAATGGGATACTAGTTCACACTGCTACCAGCAATATGCGATGGCTCCTCCTTCCCCAGATCTCCTTGTGAGGGCTATGCCAGTGTTTGTTGACGTTTGCTTTCTTGACTGTCATCATTCTAACTGGGGCGAGTCAGAATCCCAAAGTAGTTTGACTTTGCATTTCTCTAATTGCCAGAGCTGTTGTGAACATTTAAAAAATACTTATTTTCTATGTGCCTTTCTTTCTTTGTTTACTGTCTGTTCAATTACTGGTTCATGTGTTACTCTTTGATTGCTGTCTGTTGATTATTGGCAGTTGAAGGTTTGAGGTGTTTAATTTTTTGGGTTCATTATATACTCCAGATATTAACCTCTTATCTGAAGTAGAGCCGACAGAGGTTTTCTTCCATACTATTGGCTGACAGCTCATTCTGCTGACAGTTTCTTCTGCTATGCAGAAGCTTCTAATTTCATGAAACCCCGTTTGTCAATTTTGGGTCCTGTTACTGTGCTACTGTGGCTCAGAAACTGCTGCCTGTTATTTTGTCTTGAAGTATTTTCTTCTAGCAGTTTTCAACATTTCCATCTGAAAAATACAGAAATAAAACTTTCCATCAAACTGAAATTTTGGTTTAGTTTGAAATAAAAACAAATGGGTTCAATATCTGTTACTCATGAGTAGAAATATGACTTCATCTTAAATAAGCACTGACCTCTGTCAAAGTTTCACTATATTTTCTAAATCAGGAAAGTGGAATGTGCTCATTGATGAGCAATAGAATATTATGCTAATCTTCATTATTGAGAAACAAATTTTATTCCTTGAAACTTCCAAATTTGTTCATAATGTTGCCTTCTGAAGCCACCCAGAATAATGTATCCTTTCCAGCCCCATATTGAGATAGCTATTTCTACATGACCACCGCCTGTGACTGTGCTGTTGACCAGCATCTTCTAAGTTCTCCCTGGACAACTTTCCACCCAGAATCCTCAGCATCTAGGAAGGAACTTGTCTTTTAGACGCTATTCTCCTCTGGTTTATACACAAACGGTTCCATTATGAGATACAAGCATTAAAAGCAATTGTCTTATGTTGTCTCATACATAGAAAGGCATCCCATTCAACTTATCTCTGCTCTTTTTTCTTGTTAAATGTCTTTGTGACCCTCAACTTCCTTCCTCCCCATGGATGCCTTACTACTGTAGGTACCACTTAGCTATACGCCTCTGTTCCTTTTTCCTGAAAATACAAATACTGCCTGGTGCCTAATTTTCTTTTCTCATGCCTTATATCTACTTTGTTCCTATCTTTAAACTCTCTATTGAGGCATGTAGGTTTCCTTAAATCTGTGGCATTTTTACAGCAATCAATTATCCTTTGTAATTACTCCTCAATTACAGCTCCCTGTTCTTTCTCGTTAAAGACCAGACAAGAATGTGCCTATCATGGGCAGGTGTAGCAGATCTCTTACTTAGCTGTAATTTGCCAGTCTGCAGATCAAGACTTCTGAGCACATTTATTGAGGGACACAATTTGAGGTATTTGTGCTTTTTCAGCAAAGGTCTCTCTGCTCTAAGCCTTGCTGGCAATAAAGGACTGAACACTGCTTTCCTCTGAACTTCTACTCCAGGTTTTCTAGTGTCTGTCAAATACAAAGAACATTGGTTTGTGATCAAAAAGGCGGAAAGGGGACAAGTGTCATACATCTTTAAAATCCCTGGCCTCACTGAGCTCTCTCCTCGCTCCCAGGTAGCTTAGAGATAGGTATCTACTGAGTCATTCTGAGGCTGTCAAATGAATCTAATGGCCCTTTCTGGTTATTTCTAGATACATTGAGGTTTTAGAACTTAGCCCTTCCGTGTGTCCCCTTTATTGGTTGATGTTATTTGTTGCTGTTACAAACATGATTTTCTGCTTTATTAGACAGTTTCCCTAAAAATATGTTACAAGTTCATGTACTGCATACTTAAATTTTCAGATGAATGGCGACTGGGCCTTTGAGAAAAGCATGCCTCTTTAGAAGCATAATTTAAAATTCTACTCAGCAGCCCTTTGGAGATGGAAATTGAGGGAGCTGCTCTCCTTTTGGACAGCTTAATGATCTGTAGTTAATAGTAAGAGACTGATGGGCAGATGCAGTACAGCTGGGCTTAGGTTAGTCTTTCTCAGCTCTCCAAATGTCATAGCGATTACAGCAATCAAAACCCCGAATTCAGACTAGAAGTAAAAGCACAAAGAGTATGGCAGTGGGCCGTCAGTGTGATCCACCTGTTTGGCCCCTGTATGGCCAGTTCCAGATCCTAGAACTCCGGAGGAAGAATGCTGGACTTAGGATCAACTTCCCTTCATATGTGATGCATGCAATGTCACTAAATTTATGAGAAACTAAGTATAGTTTTTTGAAACTATACAGGGGAACATAAGTGGAGAAAGGCATCTTAAGATGTGTGTGTGTGTGTGTGTGTGTGTGTGTTGGGGGGAATAGAATACATATGATGTGAAAGCAGATCATTGGAAAAGGAAGGAAGGAAGGAGTGAAGGCAGGCAGCCTTTCAAGAGCAAATTGTAAGTTTGAGAATGTTGTGGTACACTGTTACTGAACTCAGTTGCTGAGTGTTTGTGAAAAGCTAGTTTAGGGCTGGAGTATTCGGTCAGTGGATAAAACATACTGAGTTCTGAACTCCAGAACTCACATAAAAAGCATATGCTCACAGTGTCTGTAGTCTCTGTCCCTCCTGAGAAATAAAAAATGTAAATGTGGGAGAAGTATCCAAGGCTGGGGACAAAGATTAGCCTGGCTTACAGGTAGAAAGTGACGACCAATACCCAGAGATTTCCTCTGACCACCACATCCATGCTGAAGTATGCACATGCCATTATTCTCTCTCTCTCTCTCTCTCTCTCTCTCTCTCTCTCTCTCTCTCAAGCACACACACACACACACACAGAGAGAGAGACTGGTTCAGAGTTACTTTGTGCTGCGACCTCACATCCACTTACAATTCTCAATATGTTTTCATAGTTCCTCAAGAAGCTCGTGTGAATTCAATGAAAATAACAATAATAACTAAACCAACTCCATTCAAAAATAACCAAAGTACTTTAATAAACATTTCACAGAAGAAAATGTACAGAGGGTCAAGAGGAACATGAAGAGAGTCTAGGTCACTCAGTAGAGAGCACACCTCAGAAGCACGAAGTGTTACCATCATGTCTACTAGAAGACTGTCCTCAAGAGCCAGAAATATACAAGCCAACTTCAGGAGGCTAAGGCAATAGAATCACTTGAAATGAAAGAATCAAGCATAGCCCGGGCAACAATCAGAAATCATAAACATTGGTGAGGATGTGGAGAAAGGGCATCCTCTGTGTGCTATTGGTAGGTGTGTAAAATTAACACAGTAGATGTAGAGTGTAGAATGGCAGTTTCTCAGAAGTTTAAAATTATATTAACCATATGGTCCAGTAACTCTACCTCTAGGTATGTACCTTGAGCAATTGAAAACAGCATCTTAAAGAAGTATCTATCCACAGAACTATCTAGCAGAAGTATCTAGCAGAACTATCCACAGAAGCCAATCGCAGAAGCAGCCTGACTGTCCACGGCAGGAAGAGTACATAAACAAAGTACAGTGAGTGCCTAAAATAGTCCAATTGATAGAAACAGAGACCAGGCAAAGGTTGTCGGGTGGGTGGGGTGTCGGGGGAAGAGACAGTGGGAAGTTACTGTTTACTGAAGAATTTTGGCTTTACACTATAAAAGAGCTCTGGGAAACAGATGATAGTAATTGTTGTACAATATCTGAAAATAGTTAAGAACACAGAGATGATTATTACACAGAGGTGGTTAACATGCTACTTAAGTTACACAGTTAAGTGTTACATCACAACATTTAAAAAACCATGAATGTGACCCCTTTGAACTGTAATAACAACCAATCTGGCAAGATGTATCCTTGAGTGCAATAATGGCATGAATGTTACGGAGGTAAATGGCTGGTTTCCAGATGGACTCAGTGCATGATCTACAACAGGAAATACATGCCTGGCACCTGACCAAGAACCCAGGGCTGGGGAGCTCCTTGGCCCCAGAGGTAAACATACTAATGTTTATTACTGTCCTAAGTTGACACAGCAGCATACTCCCTCCAAATTCCTGTCTCTATGCCCATAGAGTTCTGTAGCTCTCAGGCGCTATCAGAGAGCTTTCTCTGTTTAGGAAATAGTGGTTATCACAAAAACTCAGAACTAGTCAAAGTACCCTGTGGAATGTTTGTTCACAAATGGTGCATCTATATCCCACTCCTCCCACAAGGCCTGGAGCCTACCATGGAAGGGAGTGAGGATGGAAAGAACATGACAGCCAGGAATCAGGGAGATTAGATGGAAATAGTGTCTCCTGTACATGACAACTGCCCTCACAAGCTCACAGAAGCTGTAGTTGCCTGTACAGGACCCGCACAAGATAAAGCCAGTCTACATTCTATAATCGACTGTGGAGGGACCCTGAGACTCTTTCCCTAGGTGAGGATCTATTGAGAATGATGGCTGCTGTGGAGGCAAGGGCGACTGTTTTTTAAGGTGGTGGTCCAGCCTCTGGCAGGGTGGCCATGCTCCAGTGAATGGCTCCACTCCTATGAGTATGTAGGTAGCACAAACTGATCTCAGTGGCTTATACAGAGGAAGAGGAGGAGGAGGGAAAAAGAAGAAGAAGAAAAGATGAAATCAGAGAGAGGGTAGTGGCAAATATAGAAATATATTGTATGCATATATAAAATTTTTAAACAATTACTAAAATAGCATATTTATTTTAAAGCATATAATAAATAGGAGGGCTAGAGAGATAGCTGAGAAATTAAGAGCACTAGCTTCTCTTCTGGGGGACTTTGTTTCAATTCACAGCATCTACATGGGGGCTCACTATTGTCTATAACTCTAGTTATTGGGGATCCAATGCCCTCTTCTGGCCTTTGTGGGCACCCATATGGTACACAGACATACGTGCAGGCAAAACACCCACATACATAAAAATAAACTAATTAAAATTTAAAACAACATAAAGCCAGCATGTGTGAGCAGGTTATGTTCTGAGAAATCAAGGCATCAGAGGAGCAGAAGGGAAATGAAGACGGAGAAAACGCAGCAGAGCAGGTGGATCTCCACATCATAAAGCTAATCTGATGGATCTCATCGTCATAAAGCTAATCAGATGGGTATCATCGTCATAAAGCTAATCAAATGGGTCTCATCGTCATAAAGCTAATCAAATGGGTCTCATCGTCATAAAGCTAATCAGAATATGCTTCTTTTTTCTTCACAGAGTCACTTTTCTCTCAAGAAGGGAGCTGCAGCCTTAGGGATTGGAACAGACAGTGTGATTCTGATTAAATGTGATGAGAGGTGAGCACTAACCCCCCACCCCACCCCACCCCCACCCGCACCCTACCCCACAGGTGCCTCTTTATCTGCAAACAGGCAGTGACTGCCAGGCAACAAAGCTGAGACATGGCCACACAGTCTCTTGGGAGCACAGACTCCAGGAAGTTTTTAAATGTTGTTCCTTGAAACCATGGAGCTTTGCACAATTACTGGAGAAATTGGAATCTTTGCTAAATCAATCAAAAGTGCCTTCACCAGCCAGGGTAGGGGGACATTTATCACTTGGGCACATTAGTAGCAGGCATCTGAAGCAGAGATTGGTATGGAGACAGCACTTAGCAGCATGGATTATGTAAACTTCCTGAAGTAAATGATGCCCCATCAAGCCAATGGCTTTGGGCAGCAACCAAAGGGTTCTCTTGAGGAAAGTCTGTCTTAATTGGCACCCAGGATTCAGAGTTTTCTAGGAAATAGGTATGATACTATTTGGGGTGGAGGTAGCACTCAAAAGCATTTTTAGGCAAGCCATGTAAAGTACAGCTGACTGACAAATTTGGATCTTATGAAAAATTAGATTCATACCATTTACTAAATTAAAAGGAAGTGGGTCAATAAGCCATTTATTGGTCCAAAGGTATTTATCAGATAGCTGTGTTCTGTCTGCCACCTGGCTCCACGAATGCTTAGTACTCTGACGGAAAGGGGTGTAAGTGGGAAGATGCCGTAGATCAGAAGGAGACAGTTGTATGGTTGGATGTTCAGTGTGGGCTGTACTGTAGCTAGGATGGTGGGTTTGCCCTTGTTTTTCAACAAAAATTTCACATTTGGAGGGGCCATTCTAGTGAAGGAAATCAGAGTGCACCTTCAAAAGGATGGGCCCACAGCCACATGTGGAAGAAGATCGCCACAGCTGTCTTCTGATTGACATTCATGGGAACTAGCTTTGGTGCTCTGTTTAAAGCAAAACTCAGTCCTTAGTTGAAACCATAAAGGAGAGCCACCACATGTATTCTATTTAAGCTTTTGTTTGATTGGACTGTGTTCTCCTGAACTGAAAAATCAAAAACCATTCTAAGTTTATATATACTCAAATAAAAGTAGAGTAGGGTGATATAAACCTCCAGATTATCACTTGTATATTAATGGAAATTTCGGTAACTGAAAATTGTTTTTTATTAGATATTTTCTTTATTTATATTTCAAATGCTATCCAGAAATTTCCCTATACCCGCCCCCTGCCCTGCTCCCCTACCTGCCCACTCCCACTTCTTGGCCCTGGTGTTTGTTCCCCTGTACTGGGGCATATAAAGTTTGTAAGACCAAGGGGCCTCTCTTCCCAATGATGGCCGACTAGGCCATCTTCTGCTACGTATGCAGCTAGAGACATGAGCTCTGGGGGTACTGGTTAGTTCATATTGTTGTTCCACCTAAAGGGTTGTAGACCCCTTCAGCTCCTTTGGTAATTTCTCTAGCTCCTCCATTGGGGGCCCTGTGTTCCATACTATAGATGACTATGAGCATCCCCTTCTGTATTTGCCAGGCACTCGAGATAGCTATATCAGGGTCCTTTCAGCAAAATCTTGCTGGCATATGCAATAGTGTCTGGGTTTGGTGGCTGATTATGGGATAGATCCCAGGTGGGGTAGTCTCTAGATGGTCCATCTTTTTATCTTAGCTCCAATCTTTGTCTCTGTAACTCCTTTCATGGGTGTTTTTGTTCTCTATTCTAAGAAGGAGTGAAGTAGCCACACTTTGGTCTTAGTTCTTCTTGATTTTCTTGTGTTTTGCAAGTTGTATCTTGAGTATTCTAAGTTTCTGGGCTAATATCCACTTATCAGTGAGTGCATATCAAGTGACTTCTTTTGTGATTGGGTTACCTCACTAAGGATGATATCCTCCAGATACATCCATTTGCCTAAGAATTTCATAAATTCATTGTTTTTAATAGCTGAGTAGTACTCCATTGTGTAAATACACCACATTTTATGTATCCATTCCTCTATTGAGGGACATCTGGGTTTTTTCCAGCTTCTGGATATTATAAATAAGGCTGCTATGATGCTCATAGTCATCTATGAACACAGTAGAAAATGTGTCCTTACTATAGCATATGCCAGCAAGATAGTGCTGAAAGGGTCCGGATATAGCTGTCTCGGGGGAAACTATACCAATGCCTGGCAAACATGGAGGTGGAAGCTCACAGTCAGCTATTAGATGGAACACAGGGTTCCCAAGGAAGGAGCTAGAGAAAGTACCCAAGGAGCTGAAGGGGTCTTCAACCCTATAGGTGGAAGAATAACCATGAACTAACTAGTACCTCCTGAGCTCATGTCTCTAGCTGTATATATAGAAGAGGATGGCCTAGTTGGCCATCATTGTGAAGAGAGGCCCCTTGGTCATGCAGACTTTATATGCCCCAATACAGGGGAACGCCAGGGCCAAGAAGTGGGAGCGGGTGGGTAGGGGAGCAGGGCCGGGAGGGGGGAGGGTATAGGGAACTTTCTGGATAACACTTGAAATGTAAATGAAGAAAATATCTAATAAAAGTTGGGAAAAAACAAAAAAAAATGTGTCCTTATAACAAGTTGGAACATCTTTTGGATATATGCCCAGTAGAGGTATTGCTGGATCCTCCAGTAGTACTATGTCCAATTTTCTGAGGAACCTCCAGACTGATTTCCAGAGTGGTTGTACCAGCTTGCAATCCCACTAGCAGTGGTGGCACACGCCTTTAATCCCAGCACTTAGAAGGCAGAGGCAGGTGGATTTCTGAGTTCGAGGCCAGCCTGGTCTACAAAGTGAGTACCAGGACAGCCAGGGCTACACAGAAAAACCATGTCTCAAATCCCCCCCCCCAAAAAAAAGAAAAAATATTTTTATGTGTATCAATGAATCAAAAGAGTAACATGTAAAGTAATTCCTTTACTCACCTACCTGAATTCAGTAGTTTTCTTTCTTTGTTAGTACAAAATTTAATATTCTCAGTGATAGGGCTACTGAATTTTTATTCATGTGTCATTGGGCCTATTCCTTTTCTCAAAGTTGGTATAATCTTACTTGAAAGTAATAGTCACAGATTTTTGATTTGATGGAATCCAAATTTGTGGTGTGTTCATATGTCTTAAGGACATAAAAGTACACTAACATATAGGGGAAAATATGTGTGGATAGAGTTGAGTATTTCAGAGTTAGAATAAGCCATTGAAGGAAAAGATGTTTCTCAAAGATTTAGTTAGAAGGAAAAGAAATGTGAGTTATGTGGATAATCACTTGGAAGGGTACAGAATTCACAGATGATCAAAATGGGTTCTGTAAGTGCAGTGTCAGGCACGATGCCCGTGATTACAGATGGTACAAATGCCACAGCCCAAACAGCAATCAATGAGAAGGGAAATACTACAACAGGGGAGTCACACAGAGGGTCGTACGCACCTAACTGTTCCTGTGGGTAGTGGGAGTTAGATGAATAAAGAGGAACAGAAGAATGTTCCAGGCAGGGACCAGAACACATTCCAAGCATGAGTCACATAACAACTCAGGGTGGAAGGATGTGGTCACAATGTCCTTGTCAGAAAGGAGCTTGTGAGCCATGTTAAGCTGACTTTTCATTGAAATCACAGAATGTCCTTCAGGTGTCCCAAGCAGGGAGGATCATCTTAAATATGGATGGTGAGTGGGCTAGAGGATAGAGGTCGGTGGCTGTGGTAGCAGTGTGAACAGGGAGTGGCAAACAGTGGGAAGACGGCATGGATATGGAACACAGGAGTGGCGTCCAGGCTGAGAGGTGGGCCAAGGATGGATGTTGGACTCTGGCTCCTCAGCTCTGGTGGCCTGGTGCTGTTCTCTGAGATAAGGCACTCTGGCTAAGGGGAGGAGTTGTGGAGACATCATAGAGCTGTTGAGTTCATAAGACATCATGGGAGAGTCATAAGTAGTGGTTGCACAGGTGAGCTCAGGAGATAGAAGAAGCCAGGAATCAATGGACCTAGGGTGGTCAGAGGAGGACAGAAAGGGGAGAGTCAAGGGCCATGANGGTGCTGTTCTCTGAGATAAGGCACTCTGGCTAAGGGGAGGAGTTGTGGAGACATCATAGAGCTGTTGAGTTCATAAGACATCATGGGAGAGTCATAAGTAGTGGTTGCACAGGTGAGCTCAGGAGATAGAAGAAGCCAGGAATCAATGGACCTAGGGTGGTCAGAGGAGGACAGAAAGGGGAGAGTCAAGGGCCATGAGAGTCCCAGAGGCAGAGGCTGGTCAACTGTGTCAACTCTGCCTCCAGCAAAGTGTGACTAGCTGCCCATTGATAGCACCATAATTAGAACAGGGGAGTTGCTTAGGTTGTGAGCTGGTTCAGTGGAGGCGTGAGGGCAGAAGGCAGTTTGTGGGACTGACAGTGAGTGATAGGTGTGGAAAAGAACAGGACAGCATTAGCTAAACTGCCAAGTCCTAGAGGGTGAGCCCAGAAAGCCCGATGCCAGGAGGAGTGTTGATGCCACAGCCGTCTTTGGTTGTATGTGCCTGTTAATGTTGCAAAGTCAAAAACAGGAATGCAGTGTTGAGCCCAAGATGATTTGAGCATGATTTCTTATTTTTGGCTACTATGTTAAATATTTGAACATTTTTAATGCAAAGTGATAGGCACTATAGAAACTATAACTGTTAACGACTATCTTTTTTCTCAAACTTGCTATAATCTGATTTGAAAACAATATAAATGATTAAAATGAAGTACTAAATAGAAGAGCTCAGAAATAGGGTACCATAGGAGCAAATAGGAGTACCACCGTACCAAAAATACTTTTTTTAAATTTTAAAAAGACCTTTAAAGTGTGTGTGCATGTGTGTGTGTGTGTGTGTGTGTGTGTGTGTGTGCACACGCGCGCATGCGTGAACGCAGGGTCACATGCATGTTGAAGTCAGAGAACAACCTCATGTATTGTTTTCCTTAGATTCTGTTTGCCTGTTTTTGAGACAGATCTCTCATTGGCCAGGAACTCACTGCTTAGTGGAGGCTGGCTGAGGAGCCCCTCCCCCACAGCCATTTCCTCCACCAGCATGGTGACCTCTGCCCAGCCCGTGGTTAAGGAGTTCTTCACTCTACTTCAGTCTGGAGCCTTTCCTCCACTCTTGTTTGCCTTTCTTGGGATGACTTTTTTTCTTTCCTGTTTTAATTTCTTTTATTTCTATCTGTTTCTGGCTCCCAAGCACTGGGATCACAGGTGTGCTTGAGAATTATCTGATGCTATTTCTGAAGGACTAGATAATTTATTTGGGTTGTCTGGTTTTTTTTCTCATGATTCAATTCAAGTGAGGTGTCTGGAGCAGGGCTTCCAGCAAAGCCGGACTTTCTCCTTGGCAGCTTGTTGTCGAAGCCCAATCTCTGACCAGCAGAGAGTGGGAATAAAGGACACCAACTCCAAAAAGCAGGTTCAGAGCAGCTGCAGCCGCTTCTCTCTATTAGGAGGTTTCTTGCAGCTTCCCCAGCTTCAGTCAGTCAGTTCTCAGTCAGTCTTCAGTCTCTCCAATCATCATCATCATCTTCTCTCTATCAATCTCTCAATCATCTCTTTATCAATCTATTATCATCCTCTGGGACTGTTCACACTTATCCTCTTCCATTCACTCACGTCACCTCACACCACCCAATCATAGACGCACACATCCAAGGCAGCGTGCAGGATTGGCTGATAGAATGGTCTCGAGAGATGTTGCACTAACCTCTCGAATAAGGTACAAGTGTGCATGATTGAGACTGAGGTAAATAAGCGAGGTTACGGGGCTTTAGCACAGAGCCAGGGCGCCATCTTTGGCCCATGCAGCCACGCCCGCTCCCCCCATCTTGTCAGGTGATTGGGCTCACTATTAACAATGTCACCCATAACTATTCTAAAATAAGGGCACTCTCTTTAGTGTGAGTACATGATGTGAAGAGGTAGCTGTGTGTCCTGTGGCATTCAGCCACTATTTAGCTGAGCATCCATTTGTAATTCTTATCTGAATTGTTTTGAGGATTTTGAAATGTTCATTCTCTAACTCTATCCTTCTTGTTTATTTGTCCATTCTTGCGTTTGATGGGAGGGAGGTTTATACTCTTGTTTTTTTTCTGTGTCTTCTCTTTTTCTCTATTACCCGGATGGACACATGGCAACTTTCAGAAACTAATTCTCTCCTTACCATCTCCCACTCCTTCTTTTCCATTTCTCCATCTCTTTTTCTTTTCCCTTCAGACTTTCTTTTCCATTATCTCAATTGCTAGTAATTTGCTGTGCCTGTGCAGGAGATAAGTCTGACAACGACACGTGATACCTGGCTGACACCATAGTAGAAAGGCTGCACCTGGCTCAGGCAGCGAGCATTCCATTGAGCTTGTCTGACTGATGTTGGAACACAAATTAAGTACTAGTGTTTTGTAAATATTTTTGATGTCTTAAAAACACTCCTCCAGCTTTTGAGATCATGGCTCCTTGTGCTTGTTAAAATACCACACTTTGTCATACAATTTACTAAAACAACTGAAAGTGTAAATAATCTGGGGTCATTAAACTCTTTTATTAACTTAACTGAATTGTAGCCAAGGCTTCAACCTTGTGGGGCTACTTCAGAACCCTGGGGAGCACCCACAGGCACAGTAACAGGACAGACCAGCAAGAGACACTGAACCAGTTATTACAGAGTAGAGCCGGGAAGCCCAAGCATCCAGTTCCCTCCAAATTTCTATACAGAGAATTCAGAGGCATCTGTGATGTCCTACATGAGGAAGTTACTAAATAGTAACAACCAAGACTCATTGCTTGTTACAAGTGGTCACAGTCCACCAGCTGTAAGCAACTGATCTAATTAATTCATCTAATTAGAACACAAAATAGTATATGCCTCACATGTACCCTTACTGACACAGTATTATTATGGTATGTAGCCGCACAGGCAATCACGTAAAACATTGTGGTGAGCTGTCCTTTCTCATTTAGCTTATATCAAAGCCACAGAGGCTATGTCCAAGGTCACATGGTTGGTAAGTGAGAATCAGGACTCAGAAGAGACCTACTAACTTTCACCAGTTAAGAAACCTGCTTCTGCTCTCTCCTGTCATTATAGTCAAACGCACAGTGCAGTCTCAACTGCGTGGAGTGTACATTTTAGTGGCATCCAACTCTCACATTGTAAAACCACCATAAACCGGAAATGTGCCCATCAGGCAACAACCACTCATCACCCTCTTCCCCATGCCTGCCAACCACCATTTACTTTTATTGTATATTCTCTATATGTGGATTTGGTAGAGAATTGTATTACTCTTGGTCCCTACTGGTTAAAGTATGATCACCCAGTGACTTTTTATGAGAAGTCTTAGCATAATGTCCTCAAAGTTTGTCCATATTTATATCTTGGAATCTCTTCCTTTTCAGGGGTAAATAATATCGCATTGTATACATGCATAACACATTTGTTGATTCCTTTTCACTTTGGGGAATATAAGCCATTAGCTCCTTTGATAAATGTATCTCTAAGTATTTTTATTATTTTCAATTGAAATGAATTGGTTTTTTACTTTCTCATTTAGATAGATCATTGTTGGCATAGAGGATTCCAGTGATTTTTTTTTTCCCCTTGTGGATTTTGGTGTCCAGAAAGCTCACTGAATTCAATAATTACTTTTAAACAGCTTTTTGGTGGAATTTTTAGAGTTTTCTCTACATAGAGTCATGTCATCTGAAAGCAGAAACCTTCACTTTCTGTAGGTCTTGGCTGGGTTTTACTTCCTTTCCTTGCCTTGTTTCTGGTTGGGACATGCAGTGCCTCGTTTGCTAGGGGTGACAGACAAGACTTGTATCCTTGCCTTTTTCCTAAGCTTCCAATTTTCAGCACTGAGTGCAATGTGCTAACTGTGGGCTTTTCATATACGGCTTCAACTGCATTTACCTACACCTTTTTCTATACCTGATTCATTGGGAGATCTTACCACAAAGGGATATTGATTGACTCTTGTCAAAGGCTGTTCCTGCAACTAATGGAGATGCTCATGTGTTAGTGACTTTTTTAAAAAAATAATTGTTACAGTTTTTGTCTTAACCAAGCTAGCTCCAAATAATGGAGACTGGACTATTATTTTTATTTACATCTTTAAGGCATAACAACTGAGCAGTATTAATCTATTTTAAACTTCTAAAATAATCTGGCTACCTCTCAGCCAAAATCCCGGAGATACTTGGATTTTGTGGCTTTCTCTACTCTAGGTGTTTTTCCATGGTCTTCTCCCTCTCCCTCTTCCTCTCCCTCCCCCTCTCCCACTCCCCCTTACTCACTTTCTTCCTCCCTTACTTACTTTCTTCCTCCCTTTCTCCCCTTGCTTCAAAGAAGTCTATCAGTTCTCTCCTCTGCTCAGTGAGCAGCTAAACAGCTCCTTATTAACCAATCAGGGAATAATAGGTAGCAATATTTACACAACATTGAGACAGGAGATTTGAAGAATAAGAACTGTATCCAGAAATGGGGGCACAGAAATCAGCATTCAAATAATACAAAGGTAATTTTTATACAGTGCACAATAACATACCTACAGTCATATTTTTGTGTTTCATTCTGTTCAGATATGGTGTATTGTGCTTTTTGATTTGCATATGTTGACACAGCCTGCATCACAAGGATATATCACATTTCGCTGTGTTATCAGATCCTTTTGAAATATTACTGTGTTGAGCTTGCTGGTGTTCCCGTCAAGATTCTTTCATCTGTTACTATCCTGCAAGTTTCTTCTCTTGTAATGTCTTTTCCTTATTTTCACATTGAGGTAATTCTGACCTTGCAGAAAGAATTTGGAATAATAATTCCTCCTTTATGCAGAAAATTGTAGACATTGTTAGTAATCATTATTTAAATGTTTGATGAAATTCACTAATGAAGCCAGTTGGGGGGTGGGAAGGTGATGGTAAATTCAAATAATAACTAAGTTAGAGAACATTTAAGAACCTGAGAGTAATGGATTTCTTCTTACAAGTGTTTTTGTTAAAAAATTTCTCACAATAACAGAACAAGAATTTAAATTACCTGTTCGTATATCCCATAATGTATACCCATATTATCACTGGGAAGAAACTACTAAAATTAACACAGTGTCTTCACGGGATCAAAAGAAAAATCACCAGAAATTTCTTCTTTTCTCTTCTCACCTTCTCTGCCTCTTCCCTCCCCCTCCCTTTCCTCCTTCTCTAGAATAGATGTTGTTGACTGTCAAAATGTTTTTCATAGCTAGGTGCACTGGCACATGCCTGGAATACCAAAACTTGGGAAACTGAGGCAGGTGTAGGCCAACATAATGAATCCCTCTCTCAAGAGGAAAAAAAAACTGCCTTTCGTGCATCAGTGAGGACACCAATGTGGTTTCTTCACGTTAAACTATTGCAGAGATGACGTACACTGAAATGCTAACAGTTCCTACTTCCACACACCTGTAACAAACTCTACTTGGCTCTGGTAGATCTCTAGTGTCCTTGTTTGTTTTCAAAGATGTCTTGATTTCTTGGAGACTTTGTAATATTATTTATGAAATGTTTCCATATTTAACAGAACCAGCAACTTTCAAAAAATGAATTCCATCCTTTTCTCTATGAATTTTAACCCATTATTACCCATGGTATTGGGGTGACTGCATGGAGGAACTTTCTTGCCATTTATTTTTAATCTCTGGATTGGGGGGGGTGCAGTATCTGTTTGTATGTTTGTTTTTGGTTTTTGTCATTAAGTTGTTTTTTTCTTCAATTTTTTTTGTGTGTATTTTCTCCCCCTACCCTGTGTGTTGAGAAAAGGATGCTAGGATGCTGGGTGCCCACTATTAATATCTTCTAAGTCCCTTGAGACAGGATCTCTCACTAAACCTGGATTCACTTTTTTTTTTTTTTTTTTTTGCTAGATAGGCAGGCCAGTAACCCTCTTCCTACCTGCCACAACAGGAGTTACAGAAATAGATAACTGGGCAGGAGGAATCTGAACTCATGGCCAGTGTTCTTCTTACCCACTGGGTTATCCCCCCACCACTCAAAATTTGTATATATCCTTGAGTCAATCCTTAACATTTACATTTGCCTAAGGAAGAATCCTTCATTTCCTCGAGAATTTTAAGATTACCCTAAATTCACACAAAGCACACTTTATATATATTCAGAAATCGTTCACAGCCTCCTTTATCACCCGAGGTACTTCCACTTCTCTTGTTAACTCTTGCGTGTGTGAACAATCTTCCACTTTCTATCGAAGTGACCCAGCTTCCAAGGTCCACTCTGATGTCTGCCTCACACTGACAACAGCACCTTTCCTTCCTCTGGGTCATCCCAGGCTGTCTCTTTACTCTCTTCTGTTATTTACACGGTTTTCTATCTTCTGTTTGATTTCAAAATATTTTGGCAAAACATTTTCTTTTAAGGATGATTTTGAAGATGCTTTTTATTTTTATACAGAATAGTCTCACGTTTTTTCCTCTAAAATGTTTCACTTTTTATTTATATTTCTTTGTTTTTTTATTTCTTTGTTTTTGTTTGTTTTAACTTTATCAGGTTTTTTTTTTTTTTTTTTTTTTTTTTTTTTTTTTTTTTTTTTTTTTTTTTTTTTTTTTTTTTTTTTTTTTTTTTTTTTTTTTTTTTTTTTTTTTTTTTTTTTTGACACAGGACTTCTCTGTGTATCTGTGGCTATACTGTCTGTAATCCAGGCTGGCCGTGAACTCAGAGATCTGCCTGCCTCTGCGCTCCCCAGTGCTGGGATTAAAGATGTGTGCCACCATCACCTGGTCTATATTCTTTTTTATAAAATCGGTTTATGCAATATATTTTGACCATATTCTTTCCTCTCCTCCAATTCCTCCCAGATCCATCCTCCCCACCAAATTTCATCTTCTCTCTCTGTCTCCAAAACAAACAAAAATTAAATCAAGCAAACAAATAAACAACAACAACAAAATCCAATAAGAAAAAAAGGGTGGGGGCCCTTGTCTATGTCCCCTTCTCAGAGTTGGAATATTTTTCTATTCTGAATCCATGCGGGTCTTGTGTATGCTGTCGCAGTGTCTGTGAGTCACTATGACCATCAGTCCAGTTGTTCCTGAAGTACTCTCCCACCTCTTTCAGCTTCTCCTTCCAAGCAGATCCCTGACCCCAGAGGGGAGGAGTTTGATGACATCCCATTTAGGACTGAGTGCTTCTAGTCCCTTACTCTCTGCTCATTGTCCATTTGTGGGCCTCTGTGTTAATTGCCATCTACTCTAAGAAGTCTCTCTAATAAGAACTGAGCAGAGCTCTGCTCTATGGGTAGCTCAGTAGATCATTAGGTATAATGCTATTGCTATGTCCCTTTAGCAGAATAATAGTACTAGCTTGTGGGTTAAAATGGGGACCCGGGGCTCAGGCCACTGCTACACCGGATGGGCATCCCCGCTACAGTCCCTGCTGAACTGCCAGAGTCGGGCTCAGACCCTCAGGCACCACTGGGTGCCACGGAAGAGGTGGCTCTGGGGTCCCCAGGCCACATGGAGGCCAGGGACAGCAGATTCTAGCTCTTGGATACTACAGACACCGCTGGATGTCATGGAAGAGCTGAGAATGGAGTGGGGGACTGCGGGCGGGTTCTAGCCTGGGACAAAATGAAAAGGGGGAGGATGAGAGCGCTCCAGCTGGTTCCCTCCAGGAGAAGAGTCCTTGTCTGCTTGGGTGGGGGCTTGAGTTGGTGGAAGCTGTGGCTGGAAGAGCTGAGAGGCCTCCCATGGGAGATTAGATGTGCGGCTCGTTAGAGGAAGACCTTTCCCATTGCTCCAGCACAGCGGATCCAAAGAGAAGAGGCAGTTCATGGTCTTAAGACATTTAATGTAGAAAGGCGGAGAGAGGGAGAGAATAGAGAAATAGAGGCCGGCCATAGGAATGTGGAGAGAGGAAGAGCAGGAGGGCAAGAGAGAGAGGCAAGAGTAAGAGAAGCAGGAGGAAGAGAGTAAAAGCAAGAGACGGAGGAGGGGGAAAGCAGCCCCTTCTATAGTGGGCCAAGCCTACCTGGCTGTTGCCAGGTAACTGTGAGGAGGAGCATATCTGGCTATTGCCAGGTAACTGTAGGGGTGGAGTCCAGACAGAATACCAGGAGCTTGGGGTGTTGCCCTATGTGACTGATGGCCATAAAATTATGGATCTGGGGCCTTGTGTCAGGATCCTAGTGTCTGAGAGTGTGACAAACTTCCCTCCATCCCTTGCAGAGTTATCTGCTGGATCCCCAGGGTTTAAACCTAGCTCTACCAGAAAACAGGCCCACACTAGGTTTTCTCCTAGGGCCATGGCCTATTTTTAGTTTCTTGGCCACCTAGCAGTATCATGAGCCTTGTAGCATCAATTAGAGCAGGTTGTTGAGATAGGGTCTCACAATGTAGCTCAGGTTGTCCTGGACCTCACTACAAAGACTGGCTTCAAACTCTCAGAAATGCTCCTGCTTCTGCCTCCTAAATGTTGGGATTAGAGGGCTCTGCAACTACCAGTACATTCAGCTACATTATTAGTTGTTAATGTTCTACAAAAGCCATTGGGTTGGTTTGTTTGGTTGTTTGTTGGCTGTTGTTGGTGGTGATGGTAGTGGTTTTTTTTTTGTTGTTGTTGTTGTTGTTTTTTGTTGTTGTTGTTATTTTCTTAACCTCACATGTTATTTAGAACAGCAAAGCATGATTTAGTACATGGTGTTGTATGTTAGGCAGAGTTTTGTATTTTGTATTTTATACTGTTTATGCTTCCCACTCCATTTAGTCCTCATAGAAAACTGTGCTCCTGTTTTATAAATGAATAAAAAGAAAAATATATCACTTCTAATATAGCTAGCTAGACTTGGATCTGGGATAGAATCCAATTCTTTCATCCTCAGCTATCCCTTATCTACAAAGTAAGCAGTGATAATTCTCTTGCATTGTTGGCCGGCACACATGAGAAACCTTATCATGGTGAATACTTCTAAGCCCGGCTATTCCTTACCACTGCCAGAGGCGCTGCAACATTAGTAACAATATTTGTGAGTCCTCTCTTCCCACATGAATGCTCTGGACAAAACCATGCCTATTTCCTAATATTTAAAGAAAATCTGGTAGAAAATTTTCAGTTTCTGAAGGACTGTAAGCAAGATCTATCACTACTCAGTACCTTTATGTGACCGTCTAGAAGCCTACATAATGAGTTCCATGTATAGATACATCTTCTCCATTATGACCTTCATATAGGAAGATAGTTTTCACTTTGGCGTGCACAGATAGGCAGGCATGAACCACAGACCACAGTCCACAAAGACTTACTGATCTGGTATCTTACCACAAGAGTTTCCCAACTGACTAATGTCTTTCTGGGATTTTTGCCCAGGCAACTTTTTATGTGACACTACAGTGTGACTTTTTAAACGCTACACTTATCAAAAACTTCAATAAGAAATGGTCATACCAGACCCCCAGCTTCTTTCAACATCCCTCACCCTGTTGGCAGTGCCTTCTTCCACACTAATGGCTGGCACCAGTGGTTACCATGAGCTCACCAGCTTTTGGATGTGTGAATGTGAAAGGCATTTATTATATAGAGATCCTGGGTAGGCCTGGTAGGCCAGGCATAGAGGATGCAAAGTTTTCTGTCATACAGAGCCTCTTATGTACTACACAGTGCTTATCTGGAAAGGCTAGAAACCAGACAGGCAGCTATGAAGCCCAAGAAAAGCCTGCTGGTGTTCACCCGATGTTCTCTGGCCCCACAGCATACAGGCAGGCAGAGAGTGTCTATGCTACATCTGGAGCCCCATCTGTTTGCTGGGTGATAGCCACAAGGGCTCTAAACTATGAATCAGATGAAAAGCCTTTAGCTGGCTTGTTACTTTATTACAGTGATACCCAGACTGAGTACACACTTCTAAAGCATTATTTCTCTGCATGTGAACCTGGGTCTATCTGCATCATAATCATCTGGGCACATGTTAGAAATGCAGCTTCCTATATATTTGTCTATCTATTGTTTCCCTCCCATGTTACCATGGGAGAAGTCCTGGAGTATAAACTATTCTGTCACCTTGCACAGCAAATCATAAAATGATATATGTACATTTTAAGCACTTATAAATATTTTTTCAATAACTTAATCCTTCTACTCTATACTGACCTACTGATTCAAAATCCCTAAGATTAAAGCCAAGGAATACACATTTTAAAGTAGTATTTGGGTGTTTTTTTTTAAGGTGTGCTACATATTAGGCATTGGTGTGCCAAAGCAATCCATTTAATTCTAGGATCAAAAAATGAAAGGGTCCGCAGTGCGTGGTGGTGCACACCTTTAATCCCAACACTTGGGAGGCAGAGGCAGGCAGATTTCTGAGTTCAAGGACAGCCTGGTCTACAGAGTGAGTTCCAGGACAGCCAAGGCTACACAGAGAAACCCTGTCTTGAAAAAAAAACAAACAAAAAAAAGAGAGAGAGAAAGAAAGAAAGAAAGAAAGAAAGAAAGAAAGAAAGAAAGAAAGAAGAAAAAAGAAAAAGAAAAGAAAAGGTTCTTACATTAGCTTTGTTCAGACAACTATGTTGTTGAGATTTCAAGGGTGTATGTTCTCTGTCATGCCTGGAGGACACTGTCTATCAACAGGAAACCTGAACCTCTGGCCCTCACAATGACTCTGTCTCCTCTTCTGAGATTTTTCTGGAGCCTTGGATGTAGAGGTGGCATGGTATATCTGCTGATCTTGGGCATGGTCACTTTTTCTCTGCATTTTGCCCAGTTGAAGATCTCAATAATAGCCCCATCATTTGCAAAAAGAAATGTCTTTGATGAGGGGGATACATGCACATATGATTAACAGTAAATAGTCTCATCATGTATGTGCATGTGTGTAAAGAAAAGATCTGGAGTTGGGAAATATGAGAACCAAGACAGGAGGGGCTAGAGGAGGAAGGGAGTATGGAAGTTATATAGACATAGTGCCCACACATGAAGTTCTCAAAACAAAATAAAATTAATAAAAACAATGATAAGTCTTATGTCCACAGCCCCAAACTGTCTGTGTGATCAGACATTAATATTCTCAGATACCACTATGGACATGTAATAGGAAGTGAATTATGCACTCACTGCTATTTCCCAGGCAGGCTTAAGTGATAATTCTGATTCCTGAAAGCAGGATGTTATTATCAAAAAATACAACCTCTCCTCAGTTTTCTTCAGGGATGTGGCCACTGGAAGACTGTCTATCCGTGCTCCAGTAGATTGGCTCACATTCATTCACATACAGGCAGCATGAAGTGCATTCAGTGGGTTAGAAAAAAAATAGGTGTGCACATAAAGTTCAGAGGGGAAATGGTGATGGTGAAGACAGGATAAGATGTGGAGAGGAAATGATGGGGTTGGATTTGATCAAAACACATTAAATGTGAGTACCAAACTCTCAGACAATTAAAAAGAAGAATCTAGCCTTTTCAAATAGCCTTACTAATCAAAATGTCCCTCTAACTTTGCCCTGGAGGCTTTATGTTTATCTTTTTGTTATAATCCATGACTTTTGGCAGCCTTTTGTATCAGGTGGTCATTTCCCCTCTCCGCCTCCTCCTCCTCCTCATTTGCTAAATGAAATAAAACTAGAGCGGCACCTGGAGGTCATTCCCAGGTCTAATATGCCCCAACTCTTGACCATTCAGTGACAGCTGACTGGTTTATATGTAACAAAATACCCTGATGTTGTTTGATAAGTAAATAGAGATTATCAATCCACCCAAGACTCTCCAAGCTTGTAGGAAGTAAAGAAATTTAAGAGATGTGTAGCCAGTTTCTAAGAGTTTGCTTTGAAGTTCCATGTTTCTATACAAAAATACCATGGAAATTTTAAGTTACTTAAACCATTGCCGAACTTTCCTCTGAAGTTTGAACCGTTGGATGGAAGCAGGATGGAACATTCTGTGAAGCAAGACCCAGCTTCACCGATAGTGGGTCACAACCCTATCTAGGGTCACGTACATGTGGGGATCATGAAAAATCTCGCAACAGTAAAAGGTTTATGACTGTGCAATGAGCAAATATTAATTCAAAATCAACATGAAGTGATTCCAAGATGTTCCTGGCAGCATTAAGTCATGTTTGTATCCTGGACTTCACCACAGACTTGGTTCTGAACACTGTAAACAGGACACTGTTCAGTGCATGCTGCATGCTGCACCATACCAGCAACCATTACCTGCAACAACCTGACTAAGATATGAGGCTATTGTAAGCTATGAATCGCTGTGATTTCACTGCACTACAAAATTTTCTGTTGCTGTAGAAACCCAAAGGTTTAGTGACAGAAATCGAAGACTTTTAACGGGTTTTCTTGTCATACTTCACCATATAAATATCAGATTACTATGTCATTGGATTATATGTTGGAATGATTTTTTTAAATTGCTGTTATAAACACATTGGTCAACTCTGGAAAATCCAAAAGATGAGCTACATCCTGGAGCATAAAGTATTCAGCCAAGGTTTAATTCTTTGTGTAAAATTAAATGGGTATATGTATCATAATGGTAGGTGTGTTTGCTTTCTTTGTAAACAAATGGTAAAATTATATTCATGCAAAAACTAATGTAAGTTTCCTGGCTAGGTAAATAGTTCAGTCTACAGTACTTGTCTTTCAAACACAAAGTCATGAGTTCAACCCCCAGAATTCATGTATAAAAAAGCTAGGCCTAGTGTTGAGATTAAGATAAGCAAATTGCCTGGGGCTTGCTGGCCAATCAGCCTACCCTACTTGGTGAGTTTCAGGCCAGTGAAAGATTCTACCTCAACAGAAAATATGGCCTATGGCCAGAATCTGAGAACCAGCCTCCACAGACGTGCATACACACAAACTTGTGTGCCTGTAAACATGTCCACCTATATGCACATGAGCATGTAGGCACAGGCATACACCCATGCAAACAAGATAAATTTATTTGATTTATCAGTTTTTACTTGGATACCTGCTCTATATCTATGTATCCAGAATTATACAAAAATTTCTCAAGCAAAGGAGACCATGAATAGAAAAAAAAAAGTCTCAGAGGGCTGGTATATGAAAACTTGAATTAAATGATATTCCTGAGAATCTATGAGGGATGGAAAATGTAGGGTGTAGGATGCTTGTGGAAGCTCATTCCCAGCTCCATTTCTCTCTTTCATTTCTGCCTCACAAGAGTCTGGACAATGTGATGCTCTTCATAGCAATATACCTGGAATACCTTTTGCTAAATTGCAAATGACACTCCAGTCTCTAGTAACTTATCCATTACTGTTGACTAAGTAATTTCAGATGAATTACTTTGCTCTGCAAAGCCATCTAGGCCAGTGGTTCTCAAAGCTTTGAGGTTTAATGTCTGCTGTATATTCCAACCATTTTGTCATGCTTCTTTTTAAAATAGGTAATGAAATATAACTGACATACTCTCTCTAGAATTATCAGATTTTTTAAAGACTAAAGAGAGGTTAGAGAATGAATCTATATTCATTCTCACATATTTTTGGAAAGACACCCATAGGTATGATGACATAGCCAGTGGTCACTGTGTGTTTGGGAAAGAAATGGCGTCAGAATTCAATGATGCCTCTCCTTCTCCTCCCGCCTTTGTATTTGACTGATGATCAGAGTAAGTAAGGAGACATCTCTGTCCTTTAGAAAGATATATATTGAGAACAACATGATGTTTCTTCCTCGTGTGTTTTTCTGTCTGAGTGTTTGAAATTTGAGTCCTGAAATTTTGGCTCACTTTATGTTTTCATACTATGTGGGTACATGGGTGGTTTGGGGCCCCACATTTTTATCCAAATGTCTCACAATGGATTTTCTGTTTCTAAAAACTATATATCCACCCATTGGAAGATTTGGAGTGAAAATTTGTTCTGAATTTCTTTTTCATTACCAAATTGCCTTGTTCCCCAAAAAAGGACTGTTTCAATTTAATCAAAAGGATGAGTTTTAACAGACTGTGGGCAAAGGAGAGGAGCTGTGTGGCTATTTTACCAAGACATGGTGAGATCTAGTGTCTCTCAAACAATGTGAAGGAGTAATCACATGTCATATAGGGAGATAAATACACTTGTTTCTATCCCTAGAGGCAGCCAACAAGCTATCTTAATTGGGCACTAGTGAATGATACGAGTTGGTGCTGACTATCTTGAGGCTCCAAATGCTGTGAAGACATCAAAGCAAACTAGTCCAGACAAACCAACAAATGTTCCTTTTTTCTTACAGAGGGAAAATGATTCCATCTGATCTTGAAAGAAGAATCCTTGAAGTCAAACAGAAAGTAAGTGATTTTGACCCAGCAATATGTATTTTGATTTATAACATTTAAAAAGGTTATTTAGGTTTCATTTTTTAGAAAGGATCCAAATCTCAATCTCTAAGCTTTAACTAGAATATGGATTTTTTTATGCAATCATCATGTTGGTCTGAGTGTACACACACACATACGCGCACACACACACACATCTTTGAAACATCACTGTCTATAAACCAACAGTACAGTCAGGACAGCCTAGAGTGATCACATCTGTGATATTCATCTGCCCTCTTGTAGCCATATTATATTATTGAAATTGGTTTTCATGTTGCTATGACTTGAAAAACAGTCCCATCATGTTGGTGTGTGTGTGTGTGTGTGTGTGTGTATATACATATATATGTCACATATATACACACATATGTGTGAGAAGTATATGTATATGTGTATATGCATTTTATAAAAGTTTAAGTCACAGAGTAGATATTTATACAGAGATGAGGTTCCAAAGCCTCCTTATGTGCTGAGCTTGGCACACATATGAACAACCCTTCTCATAGCTAAGAACTAGAATGCTCATGCAGCATGTGACTGATGGTCACATATTAAACCATACAGCTGATTCTGAAGGCACAAATTTACAACTCTTTTAAAAATAACAAGAGTACTTCTTTGACTTGCAAAAGGCCCAGGGTTTGGTCCCAAGCATTCATAAGTGTGGTCAAGGCAAAAGGATCAGAAGTTCAAAGTCATACTCAGCTACATATGAAGTTTGAGGCTATTTTAAAAGGTTTTTGAGAGCCTGTCTTAAAAATACAAAATAAAATAACAATATCCATCAAAGAATGTGCCCTTGAATCTTTCACAAGCCAGAGATTGCTTTTAGAATTCTGTTAAATTTTTGTAAATAATAGGCACAATGCCTGGTTTAGCAGTAGATGCAATTACTATGTGCTCAGTAGTAATCATTTATTTTCATATGACTTTTTTTTTCTCCTGCAGTTTTCATGTATTAGAAAGGTACCTAGTAACATGAACAATAAGATTAAATTTTTGCTGCCACCTAGGGACAAGTCCTGAAAAATCAGGGTCTGTAAACCAACAGGACAATGAGGTGACTATGCTGTGACTATCTATGACTAGTGTGACTCTGCTGATTCTATCTATGATTCTTTCTGCCCCCCTTGTAGCCATTTCCCACTATTTAAATAATAAATTCTGCCCCCCTTGTAGCCACGGCTTAGAAAATGGTTAGCCCCATGGGAGACCCTCCCTTCTAAGACCCTGAATGAATCCCCTGAGCAACTCCACATAGGAGCATGGCTTGGCAGAGTCCTTCCCCTCGCCTTTCCCACCTGCCCATGCTGAAGGAGGAGTTAAACTCAGGTGCCTGGATGTGAAGAAGAAAGACTAGAAAGTGGGCAAAGTAAATGAAAAGGATCCATCAGTCTGCCTAGAGCGTGCAAATGACTTGGGGACATCACTGGAAACCTTCAGTGCTGCTAACTGCTGCTGTCACAGGGCAGATGTCAGGGCCAACTAGTGGACACTTCAGGATCCTGGAGAAGTCATTGATTTAGCCAATCTGGAGTGTTGACAACTCTTCTGATGATTAAGGCAATGCAGATGACAGAGGAGAGTTTCCATGTTTTCAATCAGCTCACTAAAAGAAGCCTGGACTTCTAGGGTGGTACCCATGCCTGTAGTTCCAGCATCAGGAGGCTGAGCTGGAAGCACTGTCACATACTGAGGACATTCTACATACTGAGTTCCAAGTGAGACTAGGCTGTGAACCAAGACCTTGACTCAAAAATTAAACGAGTAAATAAGTTCACAGACCTGTTTTTACACAACTGGGGCTTTCTTGGTTTTGTAGGGATTTGTTCCTTTCCTGGTGAGTGCCACAGCTGGAACCACCGTGTATGGGGCTTTTGATCCTCTCTTGGCTGTAGCTGACATCTGCAAAAAGTATAAGATCTGGATGCACGTGGATGTAAGTAACCCTCAGCAACTATCCGTT